>BGPR01000774.1:125495-137151 GCA_013235015.1 Araneus ventricosus
TTTTAGCTAAAAGGTTCCAAGATGGTTTACATCTTTCTACGACAAGAGACGATCAAGAATTTTCTGAGATTTAAAACACAAATGACTGCACTGAGAAACACACTATATTTTTCTTGACTAAATAATTGTTGAAATAAGCATGTATACATGTGGGAAAGCTTTATTGAATTACACTCCATTGCAAAGAGGGTATATTTGAAATTTTGGTGGAAAAAGCAATTTTTAAAAATTTATTTTGAAGATTTGGAAAAGGCTATCTTATCAGTTTTAAACTTAAAATTTTAGTGGAATGAAGTTATGTTGAAATAAACTTTTGATTAAATACTCAAAAGTGTATGCCAAGAAGTTTTAAATTTCTGATTGATGAAAATAATTTTGATTTTTAATCATCTCTGGATTATAAATATTACCTTTCAAATTTCTTTCTAACATTTACATATATATCTGTGCTACCAGAAGATTTTAATTGTAGAAACTGATGAAAAATTAATTTTAGGTGTTCGTGCAATTTCAAATAATTTAAATTTACTTTTATTAATTAATGTACTTATAATTTCCCAATACTAGCAGAAACGGATAACTACGGCAAGCGTGTGAAGCGAGCTGTTTTCACATAGTGATCCCGAAAGAATCACGTGATTCTTAGGTGTCGGTGAGCGGAGCGAGCAGGGTGTGTTATATATATATAAAGATTTTATAACAACTGTTCTAGGACACCCAGTGTCTTCATGTAGCAAGCGAAGCGAGCAGGGGGCAGAGCCCCCTAGTTTTTTTTTATTTCTTACTCAATGCATTCAGAAAATAATAATCTATTTTTCCTCCTGCAGATGGCGCTGTGATAGATTGTGCAGTTGACGATACGGAACCTTGGAGTTACCACGGGAAAACTAATGGTAAGAATGCCCAGATAAAATTTGAAACATGGACTTCGAAATCTATTTATATCATAACAAGATATAAAAAATAAAAAAATTTAAGTCAATTCCTACTTAGGTCAACAAAGAAAAATTTTATTTTAGAATTTTTTTTCTCCCATATAAAACTAAAATTAATTAATTAAATTTAATTAATGAATTAATATTTGAAAAAACTGTATTAACATCAAGTGTCATCCACTACAAGTTTAAAAAATGTATTTGAACTTGAGTGGATGAATAAAAAGTATTTTATTAACGATTTAAAATTTGAACAAGATATATAAATAAATATATATAGGGAGAGTGTGAACTAATAGTAGGAATTGAAAAATATATAAGAAGCAAGTGTCGCTGATTTTTTTTAAAAAATGTCTGTATTAATTTGACTTTAAAATAAGGCTTCGTTAAAATTAAAAAATTCATAACGCAATAAAACATCAGGGATTTTTTTAGTTTGAATAAAGAATTTTATAGCGCAAGAGTCAGGATGTTGGCTATGTTCCATCAAGAATGTTTCAATATTATTGGACCACCTTTATATTTACTTGCAATATCAAGTTTATGACCTCCAAATTCTCATCATTTGAGCATTTTGCTAAATTTGAATATTTCGAGTGGGGAATTTTGTGCATTTTCATATGCCATGTAATAATTTCAGCCAGTTGGCATGTACGTAAAACCTTTTTATCTGAAAACAAAATTGTACAGTTGAAACTTTTATTTGCTGCAAACAGTTTGGATGTTTTTGGTATGTTTCCATGGTAATTAATCTGTTTCATTTCGTGTGATAGTTAACGTGCTTAATTTTTTTCATTACGTTGTCATTCAGTTGCCATATCCCAAAAATATATTTCTGCTAAATTAAAAAAATGCAAATACTATTTCGATAAATGAAATTCATAATTTCCACCCCAAATAAGATTTTAAAACAAGAAAAATCATAAGATTTCTTAAATACCTTTGAAATAAATTTTATTGAAAACGTTTTTAAAAACACATTTTTTATTAGTGTACTAAACAGCAGATATATTTTTATATTTTAATTATTTTCTCCTTTTAAAAAACTCGAGATCTATTGTTTTACGAACTCACTATCAGGTGGCTCCACGTTTACGAATTCAAAATTTAATTTACTTAATGATAAGCTGATAATTAAGTTCGGAAAATATTTTTTTAAATGCATTATTATCAAGAATCCCCACCGTAAATTGGAGCTAGAGGAAATTGGAGATTTTTACGAAGAAACAGGAAATTGTTCTCGTCTTTTTCAAGTAATTTGAACATAAATTCTGTGATCTTCTTTGACTGTCAATAGAGTTACTATTATTACCTCTTTAGCAGTCTATTAGCAGTAACTCCTCTATTCCTCACGCATGAAATGACTATTAGGGCAACGGAGTAAAACAATCTGCCAAGTAATTATAAGAGAGAGAGATTAGTTTGATGGGAAAGGGGTTGCAATCCTAGTGGTACAAAAACGGTACCAGCCTCTAAGAAAAACGTTTAACACAATCTTTGTTCAGAAACTAATCGTTCCATTTTCTATCGCTGACTATATTATGCGTATATATTTATTATTACTTCTAACGACGATCTTATACCTATTATAAGTCTTCTATAACAAATGAATTGTTTAACACTCTTGTTTGCAGATCCCAGTGCATGGGGTGAAACGTATCCAAGCTGCTACGGCTCCAACCAGTCTCCGATCGCCATCAAGACGGGCGAGACGGTCATAGATGCGGATGCGGGGAAACTAGAGATGAAAAATTACGGAATCCCCATTACGAAAGCGACAATTATCAATAATGGACACTCGGGTAAGGCACAACACTATGTTATGCGTTACCAGGAGTGGGGTTAGAGTCCGCCCGACGGGGGAACAGGGTCTCCCTGACAGGGGGCACGACCTTCTGCACAAGGGAAGGGGCGTAATGATGACACTCTCAAATTTTCGCCAGATCTTTAATTATATACTAGTTGAGTAGCCCGTTGAGTGAGCGGGGTACAAAAAATTGCCCCGACGGGGGCACAGCATCCCCGACCAGAACCCCACATACACACACTGGCGCCCCCTCTGTGTCTTACAGCATATTAAATTAGTTTTCTTCCGAGTTTTAATCTTTCAAGCCTCAAATGTCATAATATCTTAATGGATCGAAGACTGTTCGATATTTGAATAAGTGGTGCGCCAGATATTTGGATACTTAGTGGATACACGTGGTTTAAACTATCACCAAACTCACTTAGTTAATAATTCGAGAACTGAGAATATATTTGTTTTATATTGCACAAAAGGCGTGAAATTTTCATTTTGTTTCCATACCGAATTCTGTATATTGGTAATTTTTGGTAATTTCCTTAAAGCAGATAATTGCTTTCTCTACAGTATAATTAGCTGACACATTTTATTTCGAGAATATGTTGTCGTCTTGACTCAACTAAGAGTCCAAAGAGCACCCGAAATCGTTATAAATTCGTCGTAATCTGCCTTTTCCCAACATCTTAAATTTGTTTAGTATCTATGAAAGGTTTTTAAATCACTTTTAAATTAAATTAAATGAAAATTTATTTTTATGATGTCTATGAATAATTTAATTTAAGTATATAAATTCAAACATTCGATAATTCGACGCACGTATGAAGCAATGCATGGGCAAATCAATTTAAGTGGTTTAACAAGCAGGATGTCTTTGATCAGTTTCACAGATTATGTATGTAAAGTTGTGTAATTTATTTAAGTTGCTTAAATATACACAAAAAAATATTATAACAGATTTCAGAATAATTTTAGTTTCTCCATAAAAAGAACCTCGAATTTTACAGTTTTTTGGGAAAATTCCCCAAGCGTTAAAATAAGAAACATGATATGCATTTTGAAAGCATCGTCACATCATAATAATAGAAAAACGTTTATGATTCTCATTATTAGAAAGTGGTTGATAATCTTCTTTAATTAGCATTTTGATACAGTTGCTTACTTTCATATCCGGTTTGGCTGATTATACGTAAGCAATTCTTCAGTATAGTACTGTTTTCAGCAAAATCACTTCTATTTACACAACTGATATGACAGAAATATTTAAAAAATGCATCGTCTTAATTTCTTTTTATGTCCACCACTTTTTACCGTCTATGCCTATAATGGTCTAAAAATTGTTCCAATTGCCTGCCATTCTAGAATTAATCTTTTTGCACTTGACTTTTAATCCTGATAAAAGGACAAAAATATTTAAATTCAAGATAGGGATTGCATAACTTTAAATTATGTAATTTTACTTTCTCTTTTAGCTCAGATAACACCAAAGGATGACGTTGCCCGCACAATCGAAGTCGAAGGTTCAGTGTACACTTTCCAACAGCTACACTTCCATTGGGGAAGTCGCTACGATCAAGGTTCGGAACACACCCTCGATGGTCGGAGATACGCCTTGGAGGTGAGTCCAACAAGGTGCTGGAAATATTAAAATGCATGTCTCTTTTTTTTAGCTGACGGTTTTCTGACCTCTACGAAATGTCTTTCCTATCATTATTTTCTCATATACGAATTATGTATGGGATCATTTTTTTTTCGTGGAACTTCTCCGAATAACACAGTCAGCTTCGTTGTTCTTAAACCGTTTTGACACCAATAGATCGCGCTTTCCCGCGAGCGTTTTAAGGACGTTAAACTAGCAAACTGCTAACAGTATTATATTGCACTGGTCATACAAAAGAAAGCCCCCCAAAATAATAATAAACCCAGATTTAAACGAAAATAACCAAAAACAAACAAGGAATCCATTCTAGTCCACTTTTTCAAGGGCTAAGAACTATTTGAAATGGATTCAAAATAATAATTGGCAAATTTTTCTGTAAGAAGCTATCAAAAAACATATTTTCAAAAGAAAGAGAAAAAAAACACATCAAAACGCTAATATGATTGATTAAATGTATTAAACATCTGGCTATAATAAAATAGCCTTCATGAATAAAAAAAACTTATCCTATGCCAATAGTTTAGAAATGAGAACAAAAACCTCAATGTGATCACAAACCCAAGCTAATTTTCTCCAAGAAGGAGGAGTTATTAAAGAAAATACTAGTCCCATGGCGCCATCTATTTTTGGAGAAACAAAACAGAAGAGGCAGAAACAGTAATTTTTATAGGGAATGAAACCAATCCAGACATATTAAGAAAAAAAGCCCTTAGTTTTTGCACCTATTATTACATTGCACCAAATCCGGAGATTTTAAGGTTTTACTTACTTGTATACGAAGTACAAAGATAAAGTATTGCAATCATCAAAAAATTCGGTCTCAAGATTTTGATGGATTTCCCAGTAATAGAACTGCCCGAGTTCGAAGAAAAACCATTTTTAGAATAGTGACCTGTCTAAGGACACGTCCGTCCCACAGCCAAGTTTTCAATATCTGTAATAGTTACAAGCACAGGTGGCGTTCTGTCGACGCACATGATAACTAAAAAAATACAACGAGCTAGATAGCTCAAATTTGGTATATTGTTTTATTACCAGAGTTGCTGTTCAGAGAAAAATGTGGGCCAAATCCGTCCACAAGTTGACTGTGTGGTGATCTGTCTATTCGGGTGTATGCGAACAAGGTAACTCAATATCGCAAAGAGCTAGACAGACGAATTTTATTATTCGATTCTCACACAAAAATTGAAGGTGTGTGTCTAATTTTGAATAAAATTCATCATAGGGTAGACTATCCGTCCTTGTGATAAATGAAAAAAGGAACAAACTAGATGAATTGAATTTTGCATATGGTCTTTTAACCAAAGTTGTAGAATTTGATCAAATTATGGACCCAATCGATCAAAGGAATGCATGCATGAGGAAGGATCCAAAATGCATGCTTGATTGTCTCCCCAATACTACGAAGGTAAACTCAAAACTCGCCGTATTGTGTTGATATACGATGAAGGCGAGGGAAAAACATTCCAGCTGATTTCATTTAATTTTAATCTTGACATTGTGATGCATTTCAGCATAGCGTGAATAATCCTGGAGCCTTCTTTATCAAAAATAATAAGTTTATTGGGCGTCTTCCACAGCACAAACATGTAAAACAAACACATACACTTACATCACAAACGTTACATCACTGACAGACATCGAATTCCATGTTCAGTCATCATCATTCTTTTTCGTTGGTAGGCAACGTTAGCAAAAGACAAATATATCGTCGTCACACTATTTTTTTATAACCTTTAGAAAAGAATTAATGCCAAACGATTTTTTAAAAATTAATCTCATTTTCAGCCAAACGATTTTTTAAAAATTAATTTCATTTTCAGCCAAACGATTTTTTTTATCTAATTAATTAATTTTTTTAAATATTTTAATAATTCTACAAATATATATTTTTTTATTCGTTACGAATATTACAACATATAGTCTGATTCCGAGACTACCACTTTTGGACGATTTTACACAGGATAGGCGTGTCAGGCAATGAGTCATATGAGCGCATTTCCGGAGTTCTTTGTTATATCACGCTCAGTAAAATGTAAACATCACCCTTCCATTCTTCACTTCCCCCTATTTTGATGAAAATAACTCCGCCCGGCGCATGCGCAAAAGCGCGGAGGGTTTCCGAATCCACTGCTATACAATATGAATAATTATCTTAACACATTTTTGTAATTGAAATATACTGCCAGATAGACAGACAAAACGTACACTGTAAAAAATATCCGTTTTTTTCCCGGACTTTTTCCGTATATTTGACGGTTTAAAGCTGTTTTGTTGACAAAACGGTTTTTCACCGTTTTCCGCTCCAGCCATAAACGGTTTAAAACCGTCAGTTCAAATTCTATTTTTCGTCATACGGTATTGCTTTCCGTATGATAACTTTCCCTTTTCTTAAATGTAATTTTATTGCATTCATTTCATGTTTTTAATAGGGTTCCATCTCCGCTATTGTTTACACATGTTGCAGTAACCTGTTGTCACTCATGAAAGCTAACCTTAAAACACATGTTCTGGCAATAGTTGATTTTTACACCACTAGGTGGCGCCACTAGAGCTATAGTGTCTTTAAAACTCAAATAGATTATTTTTACTTCTTTTTATGAAGTCTCCGGTGGTCTAGTGGTTAGAGCGACTGCCTTTTATTTCTAAGAACGCGGTTTCGATCCCCGTCTCAGAGGAGTTAGAAGTTTTGTCACCATCTTGCATCGAAATCGTCCAAGTAAGTTCAATTAGAAATTATATTAATGAAACTAATAATTAAGCCTTGATTAATTAATATTCCTAATTGATAATACACATCAGCACATTTCAACTCAACTCGAACAGAAGGAGAAAAACAACTCAACTCAGTCGATGACGTCACTTACTTCGATGACTTAATTTTTACGGAGAAAACTTAATTTCATACGGTAAAAAACCGTTGTGACTACGGATTTACTCCGTAACTTTTACGGGAAAAACTTGTTCCTGTATGGTAAAAAACCGTTGTGCCTACGGATTTACTTCGTAACTTTTACGGTTTTGCACAACCAACCCAGCTGCTAGTTTAAAACCGTAAATTTTACGGGATTTTTTTTACAGTGTAGCATGCGATTTTACACTAAATCATACATCTGTTTCAAACGTTGGACAAAATTGATCAGTGGAAAGAGAAAACAAATACACATTCCACTTTTTAAATACATCTTCCCTTTCCTTTTCTGTTCCATGAAACCACTCAAAAAGATACATATATTAAAAAAATACTTATTTAAGGAGACCAGGGACCTTCAAGTCCATTTTTAAAAATTTTCAACTAATCAATTTGGAATTTTGCAGGCACTAATAGGAGCACTCTATAAGAAAACACAAAAAAATTCATAGCAATATATTTCTTTCTTTCTGAGTTATGGATATAAATATAATTTTTAATAGCAATTAACAGCCTTTATGACAAATGTTCCAGGCGCTCCAAAATTACTCGAAATCACTCTAATTTTTTAACTTAGTTACTCTAACCCTTTTCAAATAAAATTTGGGATTAATTTTTATGTTTCAGAAAGGAATTACAAAATTAACTCAAATAATAACTCGAGACTATTGATTATGGAAAAAAAATATGCCCAATATTTGATATGGAAGAAAATATTACAGTTTAATAACAAAACTACTTCTATATGAATGCCAAAAATTCTTCTCCGTATATGTCTTTATACTTATATAAAATGTCACGAAATTTGAAAAGGAATTGAAGCGCCCGGAACATTTACCATTAATTGTTATTAAAAATTACATTTATACTCATAACTCAGAAATAAATAAATATATTGCAGTGAAATTCCGTATGCTGTCTTATATAGTGCTCCTATTAATGCCTGCAAAATTTCAAATTGATTAGTTGAGAATTATAAAAAATTATCTTGTAGGCCTTAACACACGCGTTGTAAGTCACACTTAGTGAAAATATTATATTCATGTTATTATTAAGAAACTGTACTCCATCTAGAAGTAACTCCTTCATAAGGAAAATGTTTATTCCGACGTCAGAAAGGCTTGATTGCAAGTAGATACAATGGAGGTGGAAGCAAAGATTATTACAGCTTCCCACAATAACCTCAGTAGCAGCGTCTCGGAGATAACAATCGGAGATTGTCTATGCCGGATAAGTGAACTTATCTGGATAATAAGGCAAAAAAAGAGGAGTACTGTCTACGCAAAATACCCTATATCATATGTTACTTTATACATTTCATGATGTGCAATATTTCCAGATTAAAAAAAATCATATAAAAAACAAAAAATCACCTAAGCTTACCTTAATAAAATAATAAAAAGAAAACAGTTTTAAAATGAATACTTTTGTTGGAGAACTGAAATGTAGAAAATAATTTTTTTCATGAAAAATGTGCAGGTCAAAGCAAAACAAAATAAACGTTAAAAAGATAAACAATGCGATAAGAAAATAAACTTTCAATGAATGTCGTAAGAAAAAACATTTCGAGGAGTTCATTAAAAATTAAAAGCTAATATAGATGCGATTAAAATCCCAATCCACTTATAGTATTTTTGTGAGCTCTTCTCGATTTTTCAATTTTTTACTTTGACCCATATATTTTTCAAAAAAAAACTATTTTCTACTTTTTAGTGCCTTAATAAAAAAATATTTTTCAAAACTTCTTTATTTTAAAAAGTTTCTACTTTTTAGTCCTTAATATATTTCATAATTAAATATTATAGATATTTTTCATTCCCATTCGAAATCTTTAAATAATTTTCTTCTCAACTTCACCACCAGATGTCGCCATGTGTGTGGAATCAACTAAATCGACTGGAATCAACGAATCGAATTTAACTTAAATAAATCAACTAATTTAAAATTAATTTATGAAAATATTAAAATATTGTATTCCCATCAAAAACATACAACTGTACAGAATTTCAAATATCTAGTGCATAAACAACTTAGTGAAAAGTGGATTTGAAAATTCCATCTTGACAAGCATAAAAATTTTTTTTAATAAAACCGTATAAGAATTACTGAAAAACGCAATATGCTCTGTAACAGAAATTTTAAAAAATCTAGTGTTTGCACATTAAATGATAAATCAAAACTGAAGGAATATATTTTGCGCTATTTTTCAATATAATAAATTTTCATTTAATTTCTCGTCCTTTCCTGAGTTTGTATGTCTTGTATTTAGTTTTAATTGGAGCATATTCAATTGCAGGCTCACTTTGTACATACTAACAAAGACAATGCTATTGCCGTGGTGGGAGTCTTTTTCCAAGTAAGTCATAATTATTCTAGTTACATTAAGGTCATTGTAATTTATAAAGTAGAAAAATCAAAATAATTATTAACATATAAGCTCAGCAACCCTCTTTTTAACTCTTCAGAAAGAGAAAGTTGCTAAACAGAATCCCTCAAATTTCCATAATTGTACCGAAGTGAGGCTTATGCAAGAAGAAATAATATTCATTTATTTATCGCCATAAATTAATCATTTTACCACTCTTGCAAGAATTGGAGGCAATTCAATAACATGTGGTACATGTCAAAAGCGTTGCACCAATTTAATTCTGCAATCCATTGCGCAACTTGCAGGGGGGAAAGGGGTCGTTGCGACACAAGACAGCGTAAGAAAACTATACTTGCGTGTTTTATCACAAGCGCAGTTACGTTAGTCATGTGATTATGACGTTGCATAAATTAACTCCAGTCTGCTTCGAGATCTGAATAATGAAGCCAAGATCGCCCACTCTGAACTTAAATTTCAACCCAACTTAAGCTTTATTGCTGTGTATTTGTATTGGCTGAATTATAACTCACGCAGCATTTAACATTTGTTTCTGAATATCTTTTCTTTTTATTTATAACATTTATTTATTATCATATTTACTTTTGTTCATCATATTATATTTTTTGTTGGCGCCAGTAGAAAAAAGTAGTTCTTTTAATTTTGTTGATTTTTCCGTTGTTAGATAGATTTTTCTCGAAAAGAAAGGAATAGAACGTTTAAATGGAGTATTCGCATTTTTATTATTTGATACGTCAAACAAGATAATGGGTTGCAATCTAGAAGTTGGTACACAATCTTAAAATGGAGCCAAGTCGCCAAAGCTAATACAGTTAATACCTGCATATAGCTTTGGCGGCTTGGCTCCAATGATATGCAGCGGTCAACGTCTTGCTTTGGCGATTTGGCAGTGTTTTAAGAGTGTGCACCAACTTCCAGATTTCAACCAGTTAATGTTGCTTCTTTCATGTTTAAATAAGTAGAAGCCAACATATTCATTTCCATCTTGATAATGGGAAAGAAATAGATAGCCTAATTTGTGGTAAAAAGGGACAACAGGTCTTGTTTCATGAGAGTCTATTTTGGTAATATAACGCGAGATTTACTCCATTAGTGATTCACAAATGAATCATTAAGTAATCAGATATTATTAAGGTTTGGATTGACTGGAATGCTATGTGGTTGGATTATAAACAGAGAATCAAAGCTGGTGATTTTGTTTTATAAATTTAGGATAGCAAGTTTTGATCTTTAAGAGTAAATTCTGAATTCTTCATTTTTTGAAAGATTTCTAGTTAAAATTGCAAAATAGAGTCAATTCGTGTGACGTTAAGGCTACATGACAAACTTAACTAAGCATTTTCAAGAGAAGTAACGCATTCCAGAAACAAATTAGCAACGAACGTTTGGTACATATCATGTGAGAATGGATTTATTATATTGCAAAAATTATATATTACTTCTTTCTTAAAATAATTGATTACGCAAATTGATCAGCCGATTTAGTTCCAGCATTTTTATTTAACCAGATTCAGGTCGGATGAATCAAATTGAAAATATAACGCTCTGAACTTAAATAGAAGTATTCGATCCTGGCCTGGATTCAAAAACGAAGACCATGCAAGGGTCTATTTCTATGAGCTTTTCTTTAAAAAGATGCCAAGATCTTTAACCCTCCAACTACAGAATCTCTTAAATCGATATCTAGACGCAAAGTTTGCAAATCTATCCAAATACCTTTTTAAGGAATCGACTTTTTATTTATACTATAACAGCATAATGAGAATATGACACCGCTAATATAATAACAACTCTGAATATAGTAATAAAGCTATAAAAGTTAGAGGTAAACACACTAACCTGCAGAAACCCTTGATGCGGCAGAAAATCGACTGCAATGCAAGACTGGAAAATATGCATCAATTTATTTTCTCCCTTTCTTTTCAGTCCAGAAAATCGACTGCAATGCAAGACTGGAAAATAT
>BGPR01000774.1:142151-152700 GCA_013235015.1 Araneus ventricosus
CGTCGCTTGGTTCATTTTGAAAGGAATCAAAGAAATCGGGGAACAGCAAGTACGCATTATTTTGAAATTTTTAGACAATTAAAAAACAAGAAAACGTGTAGAATTATAGGGTAATCCAGGCAAAGGTCAGGCACAGGTTGAGAATAATTTATTATACAGTGACTGATCTAACTGCAACCATTCGCAATACATTCCAGTTAGTAAATTATTAAAAGTGTTCTCTTACCTGTCAGAAAAGGACACGGAGGCAACAGTAAGTCATTTTCCATTAGTTTAATTTGGCGGAAATAAAACAATACATCATCACAAACAAGCGCCAAACATGACCATGGCACAACATCACATAGCAAACGTTAGACAGAAAGGGAAAAATATATAAGAAAAAATCAATAGTAGCGGCAAGCGCCACCAGGCGACATCTGGACTTTCAGAGTTTCAAGAATGGCATATAAGGATCATTAATGACTTGTTACCTCCTAGCTATAGGTGACAAATTGCCGCTGGCATTGTGAACTTTTGATGTTGAGTTTATGCTACACACAATCACAAAAAAGCATAGAATTATATGTGTATTACGCAAACTTAGTACAAGGTCTCAGGCGGGGTCATGAAATTTGGATTTATTTAGAAGCTTCAGTGACTTACAGATTGAACAGCAAGTTGCCACTGTCTCAAAGAATTCCCACCACCACCAGCGAGTTTCGAGTCTCTCTTTCCAGGCAGGATCATAGCATCTACTCGCATCCCCCACAGGACAATCAGCGAGCTTTGCTGACTGACATCATCTCGCTACAGAACAGAACGCCGTCTCTTACCCCCGTACCCGTGACCAGACCGCTCACCAAACGGTTTAATAGGCAAAACACGGGAATTTTATTTAAGAAAAAAAAAGAAAAAAAAAGCAAACAAAAAGAAAGAAATATTTACATTACGTACAGCAAAAGCAATTTCACTTTTACACTATTAGTTCGAAATAGTCTTCTTTTCTTTAGATTTTGTTTTACCTTTCTTTTCTTATGGGGGGGGGGGGGTCCGGTAATTTGGAGCTTGTTGGTTCAGCTCGCTGGAAAAAGGAAGGTTAGGGAGGCCGGAAAGCATATTTACAAACCCTACCCTGATAGAACTGAGGCAGGAAATCAGCCAATATCATTGGCTACGAGGGGCAGCGACGTCGTTTTCAGCTCTCGCACGTAGCGTACGGCAATCATAACAAAACAAGAGTCGTTCTACTTTTCTCTGTTTTCCCAGTGTTGAGCACAGAAAACATTCTTCCGTGGGTTGTAATCTTTTTAAGCCAAAGGGTTATTTTTAAGGTTGTAGTCCAAGCAACAGAAACCTAAACTAATTCCAAGTCCGCATTCAATAGCTTGTTTTGTTATAATTTCCATACGAGAGCAAAGAACGACGTCACCGGCTCTCGGCGAAGTGAGCCAATCATAATGTCTGATTTCCTGCCTCAGTTCTATCAGGGTAGGGTTTGTAAATATGCGGCCGGAAAATATCTCTTTTTTCGCTTATGAATTTGGCAATCCTTCGAATTTTGTGCCTGGAGACGGGGTTATTGGCGACTCATCATCTCGCTACTTTCAAAACTGCCGCTCGGTAGCTGCAAAAGTTGCGATGGTATCGAAAATCACAAAGCACAATGAGCTCAAAGGCACATGAATATTATCGCCTGCTTTCTCTAATGAACCCTAGGCAGCTAGTATATATGGTCCCCCTACGGTAATGAAGTAGTGCATTATTAATGACCCTCGTATGTCACTGTATAATCGATTACATTCCTCATTTGACTGCATTTTTTAAATTCTTTTTATCAGTAAGATTTGGATAATTCGAAGCTGAGGAGACCACAATAAAGTTCCGAATTGATAAAAACGAGATCTAAAAATGAGTGCGGTAAGAGAAAACGGTAATTTTTTAACTAAAAATGGCAGTCAAGATTTACTTTTAATTTTATCTGGTTTAATAAATAATGCATAAATAATGAATAAACAGTAAGGAATTTTTAAAAATAAAGCGACACTAATTATAATTAAAACAATTAAATAATTTTAAAAATAACAATTTATATCAAAAATAAGCAATTTTAGTAAACAAACAGCATATTTTGAATACAGCAGTGGTCTACTTAAAACTTCAGATTAAACTGTTCAATTCACATATAACGTGTTCAAATTTTTTTAAAAGTGTGATATATGGTTCATTGCTTCTTTGATTGAATGCATCGTACAGCAGGTAAGTCCTTGAGTCAATTAGAAAATTCCTTAGCCTTAAAAAATATTGTCGAGGATTTTAACTAATAATCACCCGAGGCATCTTTTCTTTAATACTGGCCGCCTTCGGCGACCAGCTTGTTCGCCGGGAATATAATTTCAATTGAATCTCTTGTGTATAATTTGATATTCATGGCTTGTTTAGCAAAGTAATTTTAAATTCCAAATCGTGATAGACATTTAACTCGTGTTCTTTCAGTATCCTTGCACCTGTTCTGTTCATTGTCTGCATGACATCCTTAATGGAGTCGAGTAATTCTCTGTGCCATCTGTCATACAGTGGCATCATCTTCACTCTCTCATTCCTCTTGAAAATATGCATTTGATTTTAACTTTAAAATGGAACGGAACATTTTACTTCTAGCAGCATGTTAGCTGAATGAAAATATGCTGATGAAAACATATCATTAAACATAAAAAAATATATTACCTTAGCTTTCAATAATTTAAGAGAAGCGCGCAAATAAATATTTGTTTGAACGATGAAAACAGTTTGAATTGCGTTGCAACAATGAAAAGTATTGTTGCAAATTATGCCAAAAAATCATAATATTAATTATTCCGTTACGAAATTATATTATTAATATCATGAATCAAATCGTGCAAAATAATCTAATTTATTTTTCAAGAAGTTTGAAAAGATTTTTTTCCCATTTCTTACCACTCTTCAAAGAATGCAAGCCAACAAACAATAATCTCAAACTTAAAAAAATGCTACAGACTAAGATTTCTTTCATTAATATGAAAGGAAGCATTATTTCCGGAACCGGCAGGACTACAGACCTAAATACTTCTGTTTCAATATAAAAGTTATGAATTAAAAAAAAAAAAATATTTGACAGAAATTTTTTTGTAACTCTGACTATTTTTAGCTCGCTGAACTGCGGAGTCTGTATTCTACAACAAAAGACCAGGATTATGCTGGATGCAAACTTGTGAACAACTACAGACCTCTTCAACCGTTAAACGATCGAGTCGTTTTTGAAACCTCGAACTAGATTTTTCTCACTTTTTGTAACACTGAAATTATTAATGATATAACAATAAAATGAAATACATTAAATTTCACAAATTTTTCATTCATTTGACTTTTATTCTAAATGTAATATGATAAACTTCATACACATAGTCTAGGTTCAAACTTTTTACAAGGTTTCGCTTGTGCTGCCATCTGTTGAATTAAGGACAAACTCATCATTTTTCGAAGATAATATATTATAGTTTGTATTCATTTATGAACCTATCACGATTTGGGGTAGGGGGGCAAGGTATGATGAGGATAGAAACACCAGGTGTCACTATAGTACGGTCCCGCACTATTATCACAAGATGCTCCACAATATTGTGCGGCACTCAGAATATCGAACATCGTAGAGATATCGTATATATTCTATTGGCTAAATCTATATTCAGTTAAAGTCAGCAAAAGAGACAGGGGGGAAGGCGAAAAAAGATACTATAACGAGGGGGCGTATAAAAACATTAATCGTGTGAATAAAATAATCAAGTCAAAAACATATATGAAAAAAATATGTGACGTTTAATTTTGTTGCGTAATTAATATCTGATTTAACTGATTATAGTTCTTATTTTTTTTCACAAATAAAAAAAATGCACAAAAAGTAGCTACGACAGAAACATAATTCGTTTTGTCTTGAGGAATTATAACTGAAAATGAATACATGTAAAATATATTGTACACAAACGATAAAATTAGCTTATAATTACATTGCATATTTCATTTATCCACTAGTTATTTTAAAATTCAAACTATTTGAGGTAAGTATATGAGCAATTTGGAGATTTGTATTGAAATTTCGTGTTTATTACTGAAATAAATATTTTAAAAAATCTTGCACAGCAAAATTTCAATCGCTTGTGCTGCCATCTCTTATGTACGAAGCAAATTATTTTTATTCTCTTTCCGAGGGATTCGGTGACATATTGAGATTTTTTTTTTTTTTTTTTTTTTTTTGCTATCAAGCGTGATAATAAACAGTTGCATAGCGCTTTATTTGAAAAGGATATTACTGAATTTCATTAAATGAGAACATTTATAAAGGTTTCCGAAATAATTTTACTTCAAATTTTTATAAAATAATCAGTGATTAAACTATAAAAAAATAAAAAAATTGTATTTTAGACGACGTCAATTTCAATTTACTTGCTTTG
Source organism: Araneus ventricosus (assembly GCA_013235015.1). NCBI lineage: Eukaryota > Metazoa > Arthropoda > Arachnida > Araneae > Araneidae > Araneus > Araneus ventricosus. Next base: position 146,600 of record BGPR01000774.1, read on the forward strand.
TGCTGCCATTTCAGTTAATTAAACCATGCAAATGATCTCAAAATTTCTTATTTCCTTAAATAATTTTTAATACTTTGACAAATATTCACCACGTGCAGATTAAAATGGAAAAAAATTACAAAAAAAAGAAAAAAAAAATTGCACTTGTTATTTTCAACGATTGTACTTTATAAACGAAGCTGATACATCAGATAATTAATATTTTTATGATATACAACAAATTATGCATATCCTTTATATACATTTGAGCAACTTCTTTAATGTGTAAGGATTTTCGGATATTTTTTAACGCTGTGGTATTTTACAAGTATGCGGTTCATGCTTTAAGATATAAATTAGTTTTTTCTTTAATTTTTAGGAAATTTCTGTAAAAACATAATAACTGAAAAATCAATTAAAAGTAATAAATTTGATAAGACGTCAAAAATTTTTTTCATCCTTATTCTGTTGAATTGTACGCTTTTCTTAATCTCATATCCCTAAAGACTATATATGATAAAGTATTAATTGGACCAAACTACATTTCTGAAAGCTATGTATACCACCATGTGTTAAAAATTATTTATACGAAAGGAAAGTTAAGACTCTGAAACGAATCCTTGAACATTAAAATGCATTTAAAACCCAGTTAAACAGTTATCATATATCCAGAATTATTGGCCAATAAACAATATAGCATTGCTCATTAAATGACAACTGTCATAAATAATATGTGAGATCTGATCATCATAGTAATAATGCTTTTCAAAAATTTAAATACTAGATTAATCAGGAGTGATGTGATTGTGCTTTGAATTTAGCCGGAATTCCGGATTTTCTGCATTTTCAAATCAAGAAGTTCTGGAATTGCGAGACAAATTTCTTTTTAGAACAGATAAATTATCCAAAGATTGTTTAAATTTAAATGTCTTAGAAGATAAAATGTTCAAGCGAGAAGTCAAATTTCTGATCTTGATGAACACTAAACCTTCACAATGCAGTCAACCCATGTAATGTCGATCTCATGAAAAAGCTACTACATATGCAATGTATCAAATACTGCGCATGCGCCTGTCATTAACATTTTCCGCTGTGTATAAATTTTTTGAACCTTTTAAGTAAAAGAAATTGTGTTCGGCTTTTGGCTGCTAAAGTACAAAAGAAAGAGTCGAATGTCGTAAGAAAACGTTTTCAAGTTTCCAAATAACAGCCCTGAAATATTAAAAGAATAGAATGTAGAAATTTTGAAGTTTATTTCAAGGTCGTAAGTGAAATTTTTAGCCATAAAGGCATAAATCTTTTCAAAGAAACTGTTGTAAATGTACTGAACTAACTTCTACTAAAACAGTTCTCTGTTAATTAACAGTTCTCTTATGAATATTAAGTGAGATTATATAAATTTATTATAAATTCAAAGAAATTTCAATAAAATTCAGATTAGACTTAAATATTACAGCAAATGAGGAGGAGTTAATCTAACGCAAGAAAACATTCAAAAATTAAACGAAATTTAAGAATTACTGAAACTTCCGGAATTTTAATTGAATTCTTGAACTATAATTATACTATCATATTCCGAAAGAAAACATAAAGTAAAAGCAAACTATTATTTCGAACAGAAAAAAATTGTGCTTAATATTTTAATTTAATGGCCATCAATCGCTTAAAGTGAGATTGATTCCAAAAATGAAATATCGCTGGTCCCTTTACTTTTATCACGAGGGCATAAAAAAAAGAAAAATTTAAACACACAAGCAACAATAACTTAACATCATTACCCTCCCCCCCCAATAAACAACAACAATAAAACAGCGAGTTAAGTGCAGCGTTATTTATTTATGTATTTTAGTTCTCCTGTACAAAGCATGCAAGGAGAAAGTATTGTAATCGTCAAAATCTCAGAGCTTAGAATTGCGATGAGTCACCAAGTTTTAGACCTCCTTGCTTTCGTATTCTCTTCATTCCCTATTTTCGGAATTTATGTCTGTCTCTTCGTCGGTCGGTCTGTGAAAACGATAACTCCAAAACCCAAACAACTCGAGGATAATATCTGGTACACACGGATTTACCCCTGTCATGCCAGTTGGCGTACCAGGGTTTTTCAATTACCGGTGCCACGAGAGCAGCCAGAAGTTAAGGTCGGAGTCCTAATAGCCATCACCGGCCACGGCCCAACCCCTAATGAAGGAGGTACGTGCCATAATCGGGGTGGAGGTAACTCGACCCCGAACCATTAATATACCCACCAGGAAAGCGAGAACATGCTTACTTATCCGGCGGCTTCTCATTCCTATATTTCAGGTACCCCCCCCCCTTGGCATTAAGATTTGGTACCTCGAAAGTGCTACCCCCCGTCAACGCCTAGGCACCCGGGGTACTGAATGACATTGGCCGCTAAGACAGCTCGAGTGCTGAGGCCGGAGTCCTAGTAGCCAATCACCTGGCCACGGACTATCATTGGAGGGAGGGTAGCCACCCCCACCATTATTGTGCCATCAGGGGAGGCGAGAACCTGCTTACTTATACGGCAACTTCTCATCTGTGAACTCGCGGTGCCCCCCCCCCAGACAAAAATTGTCTATCAAATTTTGAACGAAATATATATGTCTATCCAAGTACATGTGAACTCAAAAATGCAACCGGCTACATAGATGAGATTTGACAAATAATTTAAATACTAGAATTGTTTTTTTGTATCCAGTTTCGAACAAAATCCGTCAAAGGATCGACTGGATTTCGATCTGCTTGTTCATGCGTATGCATACACAATAAATGAAAAACGTGGAAGCTAAATTGAGTTATTTTAGTATATGATCTATACACAAAATTTGCAGATGTGTATCTAATTTTTGTTCGTAGGTATGTGAACATGATAGCTCAGAAACATAACAAGCAAGATAAATGAAATTTGGTATGGTTTGACTCTAAAATTGTAGATCTGAGTAAATTTTGCACCAAATGGATGAAAGGGAAGAGTTCCAAAATGTATACTCCATTTACTTCACTGTACCGTGAAGTTAAACACAAAAATCTCCTTATTGTGTAAGTACACGAGAAGTCTAAACGAAAGGTCTTTTTATTATGAGGAATCAAACAGAAAAGCAGTTTTGTGAAATGTCGTAGTGAAAAAAATTAATATTTAATGAATTTTTTAAAGCAATATTTTTTTGCTTTCCACAAAAAAATTCTTGAAAATATATATGCGTTACAATCAAATTCTTAATTATTTGAATCAAAACCGGATTTTTACCACTCCTGAGGTTTGTTTCCAGGATTTTTGAAATGAAGTTTGCAGTTACTTTCGATATACGTTGATACATCTATCATTAATTTCGACACACTCTGTGTAAGTTATAACAAGACTGAAAAAATGTTTGTGGCTGAAAATTATTTTCAAAACCAACAGATTTGAGTTGGAGAAACAAAGGTAAATATTTATTGATTGATTGATTTGAACATTGAAAGATTGTTGAACTCACATATTTCGGAAAATTTTTTAAGCGTTCTCCACTCAGAAACAGTAACAAGATATATAGACAGCTCATCCAAAATAGAAAATAATGTTTCCAAAAGCTGTTTGAAATTTAAAGCTTGTAGGTTGGTTGACGAAACAACTTATTACTGTTAGCAACCATATGGGTTTAAAAAACACTTCGACGGAATGGCAAACTGCTTTGAAGAATTTTCAAACATACTGATTCATATAAAATCAAAACATTTTATTTTTTTCATTCTCACATGCGAAATATACAAACAGAAAATACTGCTGTCAAAAAATTCAACCACGAGATTTGCGCGAGGCTTCTTGAGACAAAAAAAAACATTTTTGGAGTTACGTCTGTCTCTCAATGAACGCGAAAATTCGAAAATTGTACGTGTTAGACAGATGATATTTGGTATACTTTTTTTGCACCAAACTTGTAGATTTCCACCAAATTTTGAACGGGAAACTTTTCTGCGCTTTCCTAAGTATGTGAACACGATAACTGAAAAAGGCGATTATTTCTATAACTTGCTATGTGGTTATACTGCTAGAAATACCGATCCATATCAAATATTGGACTAATGCTCTTGCAGCTAAATATATCTTTAACATTTAAGACTGTGGGGGGTCTTCTCCCTTCTTCTTTCTCGTATATTTGCATAATATGGCGCCCTTTGTGTTAAGCTTCATATTGGAGCGAAGAGAATCGTGTATTTAATTTGAACATCTTTAAAGAATAGGTCCAATAGGTCAAGTTCATATATGAAATTTCATGTACAGTAGAACCCCGCTAATCCGAACTAATTGCGGACCGGTGCCTGTTCGGATTACAAAAAATTCGGATTACCCGAAATTCCGATAAAAATAGAAAAGAAAAAGATGCGTGCTAAAAAAAAATGTAAGCTATAAGTACTCAGTACTACTATCTCTTGAATTCTTTTATTCAAAAGCAGTAGAAAGAGAATATGTCTCCCCTTTTTATTAGAATAATGGATGTGTTCCTGTACGAAGTGGTGACCTTATCTTACGAACCTCGAATTGCATTAGTTTCTTCAATGTGTACAAAATTATGCATGCTGAAAAAGTACTTTTTTGTTTTTAGCATGCACATTTAAATCTTTTCAGGTAATCTTTTCGAAATTAATTATTTTCGATTTTCGAATTAATAATTTTCGAAAATAAAATCGGTTCGGATTAACCGCGGAATTTCGGATTAGCGGTGTTCTACTGTATTTACTTTGCTTTCGTATTCTGGCATTCATACACACAAGAATGAAAAGATCTACAGACAATCAACCCGTTGCTGGAGTTGATCGAAAAATTGATACACATCTACATTTTTGATGATAAAACAATATGCTCAATTTCGTCTGCCTAATTCGTGGCATTTTTTGGTTTTCAGAGTGGCATACGCACGGGCGGGCATACAGATAGACTTCTCATTGGCAGATTTTGTCCAAAAGTTGGTCTACAATTTTGGTATGAAGACCAAATACCAAAATTCATTTGTCTAGATGGGTCTGGTTTTGATTTATGCTGTTTACAGACCGACAGAGAGGCTAATTTCAGAACGCCTTTTTCCGGACTCGGGGAAATCTAAAAAGAGGAGATTCATCAAAAACTCGAGTTGGAATATTTTGACGATTACAGTATTTTTTCTTTCGATACTTTATATAGGATAACGCAAAAATCTTTGCCAATGATGTCTTCTCTTTCTCTATTCTACCGTCTCGCCGAGCAATTTAAAGGCCATCGAATCACAATTAGCATTCATCGAAGTTTCAGTATTGCATCATTGACTGAAACAATTCATTAAAAAATATATGGGCAGTGGCGAGGTAAATTACAAGGGGCAAAGTTCTCATCGATAATAAAAGTCACAAGAGAAGTGTTGCAGACGTCACCAGAGGTTCAACCACCTAGGAAATCCACGTGAGGAATTATTGGTTTCAACCTTGACAACCAATGGCATTGTCCAGGCCATTTTCTTGCATACGAAATTTTTAGGACATTCAATATTCTTTATCCAGTTTGTCCTCTTCGTGTTACCGATATCAGATAAAGTAATTCATTGTTCCACCGATCATAAACGAAGGTGAATTCTCTCTCCCCTTCCTCCCCCTTCGAAAATTATTCCATTTTTCCCCTGGCGGATGATACAATCGAAACATCTTCCTCACACCAATTTCACTTCAACGTTTCTGGGACTCCAGAACGAACAATAATCGTCGTTATTTTTAACAATGATAACGGTAATAGAAACTCCTGCTATCATTTCATCTGGGTCTCGTAACTTCGTTATCTTCGAAAAAGATCTTCTTCCAGGCACCCAACTCGTTGTTTTTGTGGTTCTGAATAAATTTAGCGTTCAGATGGACGCTGAAGTGCTGTTTCTTGTTTCGTTTCTATTTCAAGAATCGTAACTGTGAAGAAGTATGGGTTTATTTATGATAATTTTTCACCTGTTCTGACAGAGAGGTCGCTGCGATCGACCTTTGATCTGGTTGTTTATTCAAATGGCGTTTCGGAATGGAACTTACGTGCGTTTTGAGTTTATGTATTCATAATTTTATTGCCTGTTTAAATTCTGTTTCAAAGATAAATATTTTATTTCAACATCTGTTTTATTTAGAGGTAT
>BGPR01000774.1:163986-178664 GCA_013235015.1 Araneus ventricosus
CTGTTGTACTTCGTTCAGTACATGTTGCTTAAAGTAGTCTTCTCAAATTTAAAGGCACTTGATTTTAATTAGAGAGTACACTGGTCTGCACACAGTAGAATTAAGTAAGATGTGTGCTACCTGGAATATTTACAAAATAAGAAAAGTGTCACCTCTTACTTGGCAGGTCTTGAGCAGTTGCCCTACTTTGCGATCTAATTATTCAGGGTACCCGTGACGGCAACTCTGCACAATCAGTCTTGACGTACTCGACATCCAAGTCACTGTTATGGCTTGGCAAAGGGCGGGACAATCCAAAGTTGACTGCACTTTGCGTAGGCGCTGCCACTCATCACATCCGGTCCATTTGACTGCCAAGTGGTATCTTCATCTGGACTGCAAATGGAAAAATTTGAGGAAGGCAATAGTCCCACCTTTGTGGACCCACGCAGATGCGTTACCAGTGTTTGAGTTCCCAGTTGTTTTTATCACGAATATCTCTTATAGTGAGTTACCATAATGTTTTAGTTCAACAGGACGGGGGGGAGGGTCTTGAGGCATATAATATGAAATTCAATACCTACACACGCACCTCTTTCCTTACCTACACCAGTCGATGAGTAAAAAAAATCAGTCCAATTTATTTCTAAATAGCGGTCTTCAAAGATAAGGGCAGAAGCAAAATGGTGCCGCCTTTGTTTTCGTTACAGCGTTTTCGTTGCAAATCAGGCCGTAATAGCTAATCGTTTCTAAGAAATAGACCCTTTTCTCTCACGTGAAGAGAACCGCGCACGCAGTATGAAGCGAGGAGGTAGATGTGCGTGTGAGAGGGAGGAGCAATTGGGACTCTTAGACGCAAGATCCATCGTAGCTGGTAACGAAATGGGTGCCGCTATAACGGCATCAATCGGCACCCCAGATTGGCGGTAATGCGCCAATAATGAGCAATCTTGTTTACAAAACCGCCAAGATGGCGGCGCCAAAACCGCAATCTGTAGCTGCCGCAGTGGCGTTGGCGCGCATAAATAACGCCAATTGGCGTTAATACATAATGCAAAAACCGCCAAATTGGCGCCACTTAAAACCACAACCAAATCTGTGGGTTGGCGTTAGCGGCACTTAAAACCGCCAAATTGGCGTTAAACGTAAGTACAAAACAAAATTGGCGCATAAAACCGCCAAATCTGAACGCTGCGGTGGCGTTGGCAGAGCGCAAAATAAAATTGACTTAATACCCGTAAGATACAAACCGAAATTGGCGTTAATAAAAGTAATGTACAAAAACCGCCAAATCTGACTATATGTGGCGTTAATACTAAAAGTACTACAAGTGATTCAAAGTTATGACTCTTATATCTAGAGCCTGTCACTCATCGTGAACAATTGTAATTTCCAAACGTTACGGTTAGCCATATATCAATCGGAACAAAAGGCTTTGGAATAGGCGTTAAAGAATTATACTTTATGTTGCTTGTGTAAATAAATGTAATGGTGAAAAATTATGATAATACGAATTTTATGCAGATCTCTCCGATCCTATCCCCATATTTTGTAAAATATTCAATTGAACACTAACATTTATAAGCAGAAAAAGTTTCCATTCTCTGCGACTGAAGAACTGATGATAGGCTTTGAATTTCATTATTTTAGTCTAATAACGTAGCGTCTCCGCAAAAACTCTGCGCAGATTCCTATAATCTTCATAGGCGTGCTTTGAAATGGTCTATCATGTTAAATGAGGCTGTTATTTAAAAGTCATTAACTCGTCATTTAATCGTAGAGAATGAACTTATTTAAAATAATCAGTCGCAAGAACATTTTAAAAATACATATTAATAAAGACCAACTAGCTAGGGATTTCAGTTATTCTTTCAGCAGATTGCGATTTCTTGACTCGAACAATATCAAGTATGATTAATTTACGTCATTCATCCAACTATTTGGGATGTTATTGTAAGGGTTGAGTAAGTGACACTCAACATTGGCAAAATGAGTGATTTTATTATAATGGCAATAAGCCCTATTAATATTATCCTATTTCAGACCCAGATGTGGGAATAATGGATTGTGTGTTTTTTGAGGCATGTAATATCATTAAGTAAGAATAATTCTCATGGATAGAAGGTACAACATCAACATCTTTTTATTCAGCTACTTTGTTCTGCTATCTACCAAATGTTGCCAGATACTCAGAAGTCAATGTATATAAAACAGATTTCAAGAATCTGTTGCCGAGATACGATCAAATCTGCTTGAGTCACCCATATCCATGAGTCAAGGTCATATAACAAGTGGCTGCTATGATATTTTCTGTTTGGTCAAAGCGTACTTGGCTACCTCAGAAAGAAATCATCTTGGTGGTTCTGATGGAAAGGGGGAGGGAGTGAATGCCCTTCCCGAAAAGAACCGGAAAGCTGATCCACAAATCTTTGCTTGGTCAAAATCAGAAAAAACCTCCTCGGCCATCCCGACCACAGCGAGAATTCGTTGCTAAAGCGCACCTCAACTCTACGTTTTTTAGTAATATTGCTTAAGGCATAGAATGGAACCCATAAACTTTTTCAGATGTCATCCTCGTCATCTGACGATTACGAGTCCGTCCAAAATAGCACTCATGTTGCTTCAAACAGGGAAGTTAACGCTAACTAAACTAAACCAATCTGTTCTTCACATTGCTTTTGACCTACGATTAGCATACTTATTTTTTTATGAGAAATTTCCGATACTCATTTGGCCTAGTGTTTCATTCATTCAATTAATCGATAAACCATTCCGGAAGTTCTTGTTGCATTTAAAATGGATAATAATTGTGGTCAGAAGGTTCCTTGCGTGTCAATTGAATAACACGATACGGGTTTCTTAGTAATCACGGGATTTTCTTTAATTTCATGAAAATTTGAAAGAAAAGTTTTCTTTACAGAAACTAGAAACATTGCTGTTGTTAGAGGTTGCTCCTATTTTGGCATCCATGCATTTATTTTCGATGGATAATAATGATGGATGGTAGTTATGTAGGTTTGATAGTTGAATCTCCACTTCAGAGTTGGATACTGTTGGATAAATCTGTGTTTCTATCAAATAACAGCGAATACTACGAATACGTGATAGATTTCGAGGATGCCGTTATATGTGGAGATTACAAAATTGTCATGGGATTCCTGGAAAATGTGGTTCCGGGTGCGTAGTTTTAGTTTCACATATAGCGAGTTATCAATCAGGCAAGTAAAGGAATTATCCGTGGGGCCCACAACTTTATTTCACCGAGACCTCGCGATTTTTTTGCGGTATTTAAGTTAATCTAATTTTGCATTTTCATTTGATTTTGCGAGGACCATGAAATTACAAAGTTCAGTGATCAATTTTTTCATTCGCGGTTGATGATTAATTCGCAAGTCGACAGTTCTGGAAAACTTTGTATTGAGTATTTAAATTACAGTCAAAATAGTTTTGCAATTTTTTTTATCATTTTGTTTAAAATTATTTTTAAATTTAAATTTTGATTACTTTATACTCGATGATCTTAACCCTTTATTTTTCGACGGTACTTAAAAAGTACCAAATTTATCAACATATCTTCGCAATTCGACCGTTTTTCTATTGCTAGTCACACATGAACACGGAATTCAAACAGCTAGCAAGTAGATGGCAGGTGAAGACAAAATTAATTTTTTTAATTATTAATCAAATTAATTATATTATTTTATTTAATTAAAAAAATGTTTTCCTCCTCTCCAGGGTTATTATGCATTAAAACGTCTAATGAATAAAATTGAAAAGTTGCTGGAAAGTTAATGCGGTAAACAAAGGTTTGAATCAACTCTCTTGAGGCCCTGTTTAGCTAGTTTGTCCTATTTTTATAAAATATTGTTGATAATGTTTTAATATTGTGATAATATTATTATTGATAATATATGTGTATTGATATGTATTATTTGATCTATTTATTGATATATATATTGTTGATGAATGTATATATTGTTATAATGATGTATGATGATAGTATTAATATGTAATATTGTTATGAAAATGTATATAATGTTGATAATATATATAATGTGTTGATATACTTGTTAATGTTGATAATGTATATAATGTTATTGATAAATAATATGAATGTTGATATAATATTTTAATATTGTTAATGTATTTAATATTGTTGATAGTATATAATATTGTTGATAATATTTATTGTTGATGCATATATATAATGTTGATAATAGTATAATATTGTTGATAATGCATATATAATGTTGATAATGTATATAATTATTGATAAATCATATATAATGTTTTATAATATTTAATATTGTTAATAATAACCATTTAATATTATTGATAATGTATTTAATATTGTTGATAATGTATATAATATTGTTGATAATGTCATATATAATTGATAATGTATATCATATTGTTGATAAATGCATATATAATGTTGATAATGTATATAATATTATTGGGTAATGTATATATAATGTTATAATTTAGATAATGTTATTTTAATAATATACATTAATGTTGATAATATACCATATAATGTTATTTGATATATATATAATATATTGTTGATAATGTATATATAAAAATATTTAATGTATATAATATTGCTGATAATGTAATGTTGTTGATAATGTCTATATAATCATTGTTGATAATATATATATATATAATGTTGATAATGTATACTATAAGTATATTGATAATGTATATAATATTGTTGATATATGTAATATATAATGTTGATATAAATATAATATTGCTGATATAATGTATATATATTGTTGATAAATACATATAATATTATTGATAATTTTCATATAATTATTGTGATAATGTATATAATATTGTTGATAAATATATATAATATTGTTGATAATGTTATACATAATGTATATAATGTTATTATTTATATAATATTTTATCTGTTAATTTTAATATTAAATTAATAAAAATATCTGATTTTAAAAATCGAAGGGGAAGAGGGGCTAGGAGAAATTTGCATTTAAAATTTTACGGGGGCTGTTCATAGATAGGGTCACTGAATATATTCCGATGGGTACAAAAGTTTAGAAAGCGTCTCGATCCATTTCTTGTCCAGCAGTAGAACTCAGGTTTCTGTAAAAATCATAAACATCTATTATAAAAGCTTAAATGCTCTTTTTTTATATGAATGGCGTTTAGCTAGCTCGTTTAATGTTTTTAATGTTTCCAATAATAGCATTCTTTTCAAAGTACACAGTGGCACTCAATATTCTTCAGGAAATGCATAAAGAAAAGTTATTAAAAGACTTATATAACTTTCGACTGCATAATCGAACTTTCCCTACTTTTTCCAAATATAATAAAATAGAAATAGGTTAAAAATATACAGCTACCAGATTTTTTACCAAACAAAGCCCAATTTTCAAACGAAAGCACTTTTTTCTGCCATCCATCACAATAACAATAGACGCACAGCGATCACTTTTGATTTTCTTTGTCTACAAAGCAACTCCTCAAGTCTTTTCTCGGAACGGAGGAGTGGCCGCTCAGAGAGGTTTCACTGTAATAATCCTATCCAAGATCTAAAATTTGAAACTTAAAACAGCTGGTGTGAGAAAAACTCAGCAAGGCATGTTTAACCAAAACATTTTAGGACGAAGTAACGGTATACAGCCCCTCTGATAATTATTTAAACACTAAAAATTTTTTGTGATTTCCAATAAGAAAGAATCATTTAAGAACAAAAAAAAAATTGTTGGAGGTTCATTTTAGCCTAATTCTTAAGTGATATATTTGCATTTATCCTACATTTATCAAAACTTGCTCACACTTTTTTTGTTGTCGTTTTTGTGTTGCTGTTTTTATCCACAGTAAATGATAGTAGTTTCAAAGCGCATAATGTATTTTCCACTTCATTTCTTCGTCATTAATTATTAATTTCCAAAAATTACTAATATTTTGCCGTAAGCAATCAAAAAAAACTTTTGAAAAAAAAAATTATTTTAGAGGCATTTTTGAGTATTTTTGGGTCTCTGTACAAATTGTCGAAAAATTTCGGAACTTCACTCAAGTTCCAACTGCAAACTGTCAAGCAATTTGGTAAATTATTTAATTAACATTATATAGCAAGGAAAAAAGCAATTATTTGAAAAATAAATATGATGTTTGTCAGCTTTCAGGACCTTTTCAAACAATTTTGTGAGGTATTTTGAAGATTCTTTTACAGAAAATTTCGTCGAAATACTTATTCTTTGCGATGCAAAATTATACGAAATTACAAATTGTTTTTGAAGTGTACAAATTTGATTATTTTCTCAAGTGTTCAAATGATTTTCGAAACGACTGTATGTTCAAGAAATATTCTTTATCCTCACGCATTGTAGTAGATGAAAAACTTTTTACAATATTTTATGATATTTTTCAATATTCGGAATATTTTAAAAAATTGAAAATATATTTTAGCGTTCCATTGCTACTTAGATATCTTTCTCCCATTTCGAGAAGTTCTCTGTCTCTTCTGTAGATGGCGCTGTGGCGGCAAACTTTCATCCGCGCACCTCGCGAGATGCGATTTCGGCTTTTCGCTACAGTTCATCCTCGAATCGCAGCCGTTCACTCGAGTATCTTCTTCACAACACCTCAAAGCATCGATTTCGTAACAAAGCAACAGGTTGTTGATTTATTTCTCCGCAAGCGCCTTTCAAAGGTGAAGTCGCGTCCGTTATTTACTTTTTTCCCCTCCGTGTGATTGATTGAACACGAATTTTCCGACGTCGGATGGACAGATAATTATGCAGCCGTTCTTTTTCCTGGAAAGTCGATTGATTTGAAATGTTTCGTAAACTTGCAAAATAGCGAGGTTTGTTTTCTTTCTTATGAAGTGAAATTTCTTCCCTTTGGATATGCGATTCAGCTTTTAGACTCTTGTAGACATTGTCGGTTGAAGGTAAGTGTTGTGACTTTGTATTCAATAATACTTCGTTCGAAACTATTGTTATTTTGTGTTCTGTTTCCGTACGGGCAAGCGATATTTTATTGCAAATATTATTGCTTTAAGATCAATTTCATTTATCAGTAAACGGTTTTTATTTTTACTATTTATTCATTTAAGATCAATCTCATTTATCAACAAACAGTTTTTATTGTTAATGTTTATTTATTTATGATCAATCTTATTTACTAGCAAACGATTTTTTTATTATTAACATTTACTGATTAAGATCAATCTCATTTACTAGCAAGCGATTTTTTATTATTAGTGTTTATTGGTATCAGATCTATCTGATTTCAGCAAACCATTTGGTCTATTAACGAATTTTTTCGAACTATATCAAATAGTGGTTAAAACCCAGCAATTAATTTACAAAAATCTGCTACGCAAATTCTTGGTCTACTTTGTACCGATTTTGTTTCACTGAAAAATCATTCAACTTCTAAATTAAATATATTTATTAAGTTCATGTTTAAAATAATTTTAGGTTTTAATTCATATATCACTATTATACGTTCTTATTTATTAAGAACTTAAAAATTTAAATCAAATAATTCTCAATGTTGTTCACAAAAAAATAATCAAAAGTTTGAAATGGTTAAAATTCCAATATAAATAATCATATAAAGGAAACATTGTTAAACTCATAAAAATAACTTCTTAGCTGATAAGCTTTTATAATAAGGCATTTGTTTTTAAATATTTATTAACTTTTCCCGTTGTATCAAATTTCGTAACTTTAAATTTTATTGTTCTTTGCATCATTTCAGATAAATTTTTGATAAATTTTGCTTATCCCAATGTTTTAGTACAAAAAAATCAAATAGGATTTTAAAAATTCTTATCCGCATAAGCAGAAATGCGTAGAATAACTGTCTATCAATGCATATAGTCGACTATTATCAAAGATCTCCAAGCCGCAATGTGTTGAGCGACCCTTTATTTCAAATAATTAGCAAGCTGATGTTTCTAAAGTCAGAAATATTTTTATATTAGAGATATTAAGTTAAATTTTGTAAGAAAGGGGGGGGGGGACTTGCAAGATTAAACCCGTCTGGGAAATTTGGGTTGATACTACACATGATCTGCTGACTCCAAACATAGATCCAGCATCAAATCAACTGTGTGTGTGCAAAAAGATAAGCCGAAATAGGTCGCATTTTTAAAAAATGCATTATACCGACCTAACTTTAAAACATACATATATTTAATTGGTATAATTCTTTTCCGAGTTTATCAAACTTTAATGTATGACTAAGGTAATTTTAAAATCTTTAGCAATTTCGAATGAGCAGCAAAGTCGCAGTTACTAATTTTATTTCTTTCTCTTTATTTTATGTCATTTTAGTTAAGCAATTCCCCAGGTTGAGACAGAGTTCCCTCCGTCGGACTGAACTAGATTTTTTATTATTTTGAGTCAATGATGGAACTAAATGAAAAGCGAAATAATTCATTAAAGTAAAAATTGTTACATTCATTAGGAAGAATAAGTAATTAGATAAGATTGCCAACTCTCTTCTCCTTTTCATCCCCAGAACTTTCGTATCTTTGCCGCAACTGAAATTCATAACTAATAATTTTTAGTTCCCCAGAACGAAATATTAGTTTTTGATATCTTTAGCCCAATTAATAGTTATAATTCTTAAAATTTAGCAAAATTAATTAATTAAATTTTAATTAAAATAAAAAACAATAACATATTTTGCATTAAATAGACGGAAAAAAAACGTCTATTGTTTTCATTATTTTTCATTTTATCATTGTTTTCTTTTAATTTATTTTCTTTTAATTTAAATTTCTATTATTTAGCCCAATTAACCTATGCTTAAGGTCTATGTACATGTGGGTGCAAACAAAATAAAAAAACCCAATATTTATTATACGTTTAGTTCGGAAAGTACAGAATGGAAAGAAATCAACTTAATTTCTCCTTTCAGATTATTAGCATTTAATCTTATTTATTAATTAAAAGGAAAAATTATGCTCAAAAAGCAGCTTTGAAATTAACATAAAGTGATTGCCAGTGATTCCAGATTTTAGGAGAGAAAGTATAAATAATCGAACCCCGGGAATTTTCGAGTAGTGCAAATAAATTCAGGTATGGGTTTAGCTGAGAAATATTTATAAACTTTTGGGTGTTCTGACTTCGATAGTACGATTTAACTTCCCAGCGGACGCGCCTACGCAAATTTTACGACATATCGTGCATCGTATTACATATATATATCGTATTATTTTACAAAAATAAAGGCAACTTTTATTTATGTTATCTGTATTTATTAGCTTAATAGTGAACAAAGATTTTATATATAAAAATTGCATTTACATTTATAAAAGAACGATAGAAATATGTAATAGGATGCACAATGCAAGTATCTCTTGTATACGCGCGCCCGCTGGAAGGTTAACAAAATAATTAGATTTTTTTAAAATCATAACCTAAATATTACTCTGTATCATTCTGAATTTAACATATAGAGTATATAACATAGGGAATTGATTAATTCGGGGCCAGAGGGTTCCGGGTTCGAAACCCGATTCCACTGAAGATCCGGCGTGCATGTGGATGTGTTGCACGTTAAATCATATGTAGTGGCCAAAGATCCTCCGGTTGGTGTGATGCGGAAGTTTGGAGAGGGGCTGCCAGCTCGGGTGTCATCCTCGACATCTGACCATCGTTCCAAATTAAGAGAACCGTCCCAAAATAGACCGCGCGTTTCTTCAAAACGGGACGTTAATATAAACTAAACAAATTGATTAATTGAAATTTTTGATGAGTGTAAAATACATTAGCTGGACCGTAAAAACAAGTAATAAGGGACTCATGCTCGATATTATTGTCGTAATCGTATTTTTTCCTGTTTCTCACTGTGGTTTATTACTACTTTTTCAATTTAGTTCTAAAGGTGATATTTATGTGTTGGGCTGGATTCCAGTTTCAGACTGAAACAAAGAAAAATTCGAACTCGATTTAGTCTTGTTCAAAGCTGATTTTTAAAAATCAGGTTCATGTAGGTTATAATCTTCTGAAGTTTAAAAATATTTTGACAATTTTTTTAATATAATTTTAAATGATGTAATTTAATCAATAATAAATAAATGATATAATTTAATTTATAAAACTTATATTTTTTATAATATAATTTTAAATAATTATTAATGCGATTTTAAAAATTAAAAAAATATATTCGGATTATCCGAAATTTCGGATTTCTGAGATTCGAATTCCCAAGGTTCTACTGTACAATAATATTCATATACAATAATATTTATTACGATAGTATTTATGTGCTGGACTGGATTCCTGCTTGACTATTGAAACACAGGAGGATTCGAAGTCGATTTAAGTCTTGTTCAAAGATGGTTTCTTAAGTTCGGGTTCATGCATGATATAATCTTCTGAAGTTTAAAATATTTTGTTTATTTTTTTAAAAAATATTCACGCAGCTTCAGCAGAGCACGAAAATTAATCAGTAACGACAAAATAAAAACACTGAACATTAGATACGGAACAATAAATGTTAAAATTAAATCACCATTTCAGAATTAAAAAACTGGAAAAAATGTTGCTCATGAATCCGCATTTATAAGTCAAGATTTGAACTGCATTTCTTTAAATCGGATTTAAGCAAACAAGTCTATTGAAGGAATTTCAGCACGATTCCACCAACAACGTCTCGATTGACTAGTGATCTGCAAAACAATTACGATTCTCTCAATGAAATGTTATAATTTCGTTAGTTGCTTATACCATTGTTAGCTGCTTCTCACGTAACATTACTTAATTTGTTTACATTTATATGATTAATCATTTTTAAGCTAAGAAAAAGTGACCATATTTTCTAGACTTCAATCCTGGATGCCGACAAAGGGGTGGGAATATAGTGTGTGCAAAATATGTATGTGTATATAAAATAGTGTGTAGAAATAATGAAATAATGAATTATTTATTTTAAAAAAGCATTAAGAGAGAAAGAAGCCTAAATGTTATACATATTGCTATTATTTTTGTCATCTTTGTTTCCGGCTGATTCATCCACAATGGTCCTATTATGATGACATAGTAAAAGTTGGAAAGGAGAATTCACCTTTACTTTGCTTTGATTTTAAATCAACTTTTTAAAAACAAAATCTGGATAATGATTTTCAATTTCAGCTAGGTACTTATTAGTAAAACTCTGGTCAATCCGGGACTAATAATTTAAATCATGGACGAATCTGGTACAATTCTCAATCCGAGGCAAAGGCTCAAAATTCGAGGCTGTCTTCTTTGATCTGGGCACTTTAGTTATACCTAACAGTCAAATTCCTATTTCCGATGCCTTGATAAATTCTTTTTGTTGTTGTTCTTTCTGTCAAAGATAATTTCATCCAGTGCTCGTAATTTTCGTCTTATGTGATTTAAGAATTTCCACCCATTTTGGAAATTCGCAAATCTCCTTGCGTTATCAAATAAATGGCTTTTAAAGTTCGCTTCGTACTCTCTTCAGTGACCTGACCTGAAGAAGGATGGAACAGCTGTGCTCGAAGTTCAACCTGTTGTTTTACCCCCTCATATTGACGTGCATCGAATTATCGCATTTTTAGGCTTATAAACCAAAATTTAAGCATTGATTAGCTTTATGATTTGACACAAAAAATACGTAGAATCCATAAGCGTCTCAAGTATTCTGTGTCTTCTGAGATGAATGAAAACGACCGACTCTTTCCTAAACAGGAGGGGTCATCTTATTAGATAGCAATGAAAATGACTCTTAAGGAGTTAAATAAGTGAAATCGCGTTAAATAAGTGAAATTAATCGCGGCGTGCATGTGGAACTGTTGATATTTATGCAGAAAAGACAATTCAAAGTTGATAGAAATATTGGATTTGATGAAATTTGAGCCTGATATCCCAGTGCAGAAGAACAAAAAAAATTATTATTCACCTCTAAACAACACCGTGCCTGACGTAACAATTAATTCTAAATACAAAAATCAGTTGGATATGTGCTTAAATATCTCAAGTATCCTTTACTATCTAAAACATATTGAAATAATATCCCAAAATATAATTATCCCAAACGGGAGGTATCGTCTATTTAGGAGGTTAAATAAAATCGTAGGGTAAGGAGTTAATTTTCATACTCTCGATCAATATTCCGTTTGCCAGCATTAATATAAACCATTCGTAACTAAAAAAATATTTTTTTGTTTCCTTATGCATAAGAAAAGAACAACTTTAGACCTCTATAGCCGAAAACAATACGTGAATAGATATAATACCTTGAATAGTGCCAATTAAGAAATTGTCTTTATTTAGCCAAGATTTATTCAATTGAATTTTGAATTTTCTTGTTAATTTTTCCATGCTTAATTTACTTAATGAACGGTTAACAAAATAAATACGCTTTTTTTTCTGTCCGGCATTGCGTATCATGACGAAGGTGATACCATTCAAACTAAAATCTATTTGTTGATTTTGAACGGAAATGCGATGCATTTAGAAAAAATCCTATAGGAATTTAACTTTTTTACAATAGAAAAAGTCGAATAAATTCGTGCACTTTAATAATATATAAAATACAAATCAGTAATTGATACTAATTTCACTTCGACTTATTTTGTAATTCAATAAACGCTTTAAAAACTTTTCTTTGCGATTCCAGTAAAAACAACTAATTGTCACAAATCGGAACATCTATTATATGAAACCCGACGATAATTTGAAACTATTCCTTAAAGAAACACAATATTAACGCTCTTGCATCAGACAACGTAGAAATCGCGTCTCAACTTATTCCAGCAATTTGGCAGACGATTCTATTATATGGCGTTGCGCATGTGAATAGTCATTCGCTTCGCTGCAAAAGTTGCGTAAGTGCTGCTTGAACATCGATAGTTCAACTATCGATAATGCAGTCGATAGTTTCGATACAATCGATAGGTATTCTTCCAGTCGATAGTTTTGAAACTATCCATTGTTTTAGTCGATAGTTTGGAAACTGTCCATTGTTTCAGTCGATAGTTTGGAAACTGTCCATTGTTTCAGTCGATAGTTTTGAAACTGTCCATTGTTTCAGTCGATAGTTTGGAAACTGTCCATTGTTTCAGTCGATAGTTTTGAAACTGTCCATTGTTTCAGTCGATAGTTTGGAAACTGTCCATAGTTCCAGTCGATAATTTTAAAACTATCGACTGAAAATGCGCCTATCGATAGTATTGCCCAGGGGAAAAATTTACACCAACCGATTTCAGTCTTCTTTATTTTATTTCGATACATTACCGAGCTTTTGTCTTCCTTCCACAGGGGTGCCTGTGCTCAGGATTTATCCGAAATTCCGGATTTTTTACCCTCTTAAATCAGCAATAATATTTTTAGATTTATTCTGTTCCTACAACAATATCTGTTCTATTTTTGATTTATAACAAATATGTCATTAAAATAGTGTAATAATTTCAGATTATATCAAATTCAATGGAAATATCAAATTTCTTGTCGAAGTTAAATGGCTGAAAATCCAATCGTTTTGTTAAAATATGTATGTTTGTACATCACATTAATAATCTACAATCATTTGAAATTATACAGAAATTTTACAGCACGCTAATCTTCAAGATTTTTAAAGTGGAGTCGCAATCACACTGCAGACTGTTTCTTCGACCTTTTCAAAGTTTTTATAGTTTAAACTCTTTTTTGGGGGTGAAAAATTGTATCCCGTATTTTAAGGAATGACGTTAGCTATCTTTTTCACACTTCAAAATATTATTCCATCCACAATAACAATGAAACAGTAACCTACAAAACATGCCAGCACATTCTGATGAAAACTCTATTCAACTTAACAATCGTAGAATGATTTCATTTTCTGCGAAATGTCCTAGGGACATTATTGTTACGCGAAAGATATTACTTCTCTGAAATATAAAAGAGTCTGATGCACAATATTTCGATAAATTCTACTAGTTTTCTCCATTCTTTGATTGGTGATAAAACCTTTATGGGCCATGAAATTCGACATGGAACGTATTCCTTAAGCACACATTGTTCGATAGCAAACGATTTTCGGTTACGACAATCTTAGAACATTGTCTCCATTTCTGACATCACGAATTGTTCCGTTAAAAGCAGCGGTGTTTTCTTTCGTTTGTCGTGCGAATGTGGTTTGAAGTGTCGTTATTTTAGGTAAACCAGATGGGGTTCTTTACCCCCATCGGAGGCTTTTCAAGAAATATGTATCCCCCTCTTTTTCCCGCCTTCCAGAAATAGAATTGTCATCTTTAGGGAAAACATTCGACTTCGCTAACGAGCCTCTAAGCTTTTGACTTTTCATCGTGGCAAATAGAGACAGCGACTTGGGGAAGGGAGAAAAAGTTAGCAGATGTTTCGGTACTTTTTTCCTCGCTTTTTGAAAAGTGATAAAAGTGACACTACGGGGATGACTGCTAGGATTTAAAAATAAGAAATTTTATAGTAAAAAAACATAAGACAGAAACTGTGGTTCTTTCAAAGAAATGGTCTCTAAAGTTTTGTAATTTAATGAAAGTTAAAAAAATTCGTAGATTGAAAGAGAATCCGAAAATTTTCAGATTTACTTTTCTCAGAGTGCACCAGTACAGGCATTTGCCTTAGTATTGTCGTGAATTCTCAGAAACAATGAATCTCTGGTACTTACGTATTAACGCCACCGAGGCTACAGATTTGGCGGTTTTTGTACTTACGTATTAACGCCAATTTGGCGGTTTT
>BGPR01000774.1:184649-196225 GCA_013235015.1 Araneus ventricosus
TTACGTTTGTTAAATCGAGATAATGCATTATAGGCATCGAAACACTTTTGCTTCGAAAAATACAAACAAGAAAGCAAATTCTATTGATGTATGATTTTATTTAAAAAATAATGCATTAATTTCCCACGAACAATGCAATTAAGGAGAAAAGAACCGTTGCAAGAAAAGTAGTAATAACTCATTTCCATGACTATAATGCTAAAACAATGCAAAAACTTAACTCCTCTTATCGTCAAAACCCGCAGAGATATTATCTCATCTGTCTCACACAGCTCAGCGCTGACGTCACACTCCACTGACGACCAAACATGTTGCCACCTGCGAGAAGCACAAAAGAAAGAAAGAAATCTCAATGGATCCAGTCGCTACACGAAAAGCACTGCAAACAAGGGAAAGATTCACTAATGAAATTATTTTCGAATGCACAGCAGCGCATTCGTTTCCACCTGTTGCGTGGCCCTTCGGAATCACGCAGACGATTGTTTTTTCGGTGGAACACTCTCATGAGGATTACTAGTGTTCGAATTTATTTTTCAAGGGTGGCTTACTCCGTAATGAGTCGACATCGACCGATTGTCACAATTACTGTTCCGTTTCAACAATGGCTGATTAATCGGCGATTTGAAATGGAAGAGGCTTAACTGTTCGGGGAGGTATTAAGCCATGCGTGGGATGAGAATGAACATGAGGGTTCGAACGTATTTGATACAGGTTACAGTTAACCTCGTGTAGTAACATGTAAGTAAGGTTGTACAATCGATATCGTCTAATGTTCCTGTGATTCGGGGCTTTGAAGTCTTATTGGTATTCTCTTTCTTGACCGTTCTCTTGGTGTTCGTTCACCTCTTGATCAATTTTCCCGCGCTTTCAACGGATTAGAAAATTAGCACCAAACGATCGTTCGTTGCAAATGTTAGATTTCCTTTCACATGCGTTTATTTAACTGTTTATGTCTGTGAATATTCAATTTCGTAATAGATTTTTCAGCCGCTTCCTGAGGTCTGAAAAATTGTGCACCTGTGTGCAACCGATGACGGTTCAATAACTTAGTTAACAGTGAATCGATTAGTTTAATCAAAACTTTGATTCCAGGTGAGAAGCGCTATCTGGTAGCGAATTTTAGAGAAAAAGTCATTACAATATGATATATTTATAATAATAAATTCTGAAATATATCAAAGATTAAAATATAGAAAATAATAAAAATAAATTTTCAAAAAAGCACATTTTTTACGATTACAGGCTTTCTTCTTCTTTTTTTGTATATACTTCTCATACCAAAAACTAAGAAACATCAGAGAGAAAAAAATCGATAAAAACTCCTCTTAGCGTGAGAAAGAATCAAATGGCTCCGTTTTGGACTGTAGATATATTTTGATGAATATCTGCAGTTTAGACTTCTCTTGGACGAAAAAGAACCATTTTTGGAATCGTAGCTCTCGTTCAGTCTATGAGCACGCTGACCGAGGGTTCATGAAGAAAATACAAAAGATTTTAGTTACAACGATGTCATCTCCAGCACAAAAAAAATTATTTTCTGATAGTGTAGAGTAATGTTGGCTGTGTATAATGGCCGTGACAGTTTGATAATGATGGGCAATAATTAGAACAATAATTTGAGGCAATTGGTTTGCTTACTTTGCGCCATCATTTAATTGGATAAAAATTTCAAGGTCGTATGTAGGTTTTAAGCTGTATCGTTGTCGTTTCAAACTTATTTCAAACATTTTCAAAGCTTAAGTTAACAGTTTGGAGGCGGAAAACGTGAGAATAAATTTTTTCTCTAATTACACAATATCAAAATTTTAATTCAAGAATTTGATTTGCGTGCTAATTCAGACAAGCTTGAATTGTTAAAAGATGTCTGCCGAATACGTCCACTTATTCTTTTATGGTATGAACATTATCTAGAGCGCGGGCTCCCTAACTTTTTTTCTCTCGCGTACCCCTTGATTAGTGTTTAGATTTTCACGTACACCTCACTACCATATTCCCTCCTCCAACCATCCGTCTATGCAAAGAAGTTTTTATCAATAATGTTAAGGGCCTAGGTGAGCTTCGGAGTCAAATGACTCGAATTCATAACATTTGCAGGACTTAAATTTCATTTTACGTTTTATTCCATTTTTACAATAGCATTAGTTCAACGCCAAAACAAATGAAAGCAGTATTGTAATAATTTCACATTGATAAATTAGACTTTACATTTTATTCCATTTTTACAATAGCATTAGTTCAACGTCAAAACAGATGAAATAAGTATCGTAATAATTTCATATTGATAAATTTGACTTTACATTTTTACAATAGCATTTAGTTCAGCGTCAAAACAGATGAAATAAGTATTGTAATAATTTCACATTGATAAATTTGATTTCACATTTTATTCCATTTTTACAATAGCATTTACTTCAGCGTCAAAACAGATGAAATCAGTATTATAATAATTTCACATTGATAAATTTGATTTATTAATGTGAAATTATTACATTACGCGTACCCCAAGTTGGGAATCTCTGGCCTAGAGCAAGCGCAGTTACGGTTTGTCTTTTTATTTGAGCTTGCATCTAATTCGTATTCCGCACACAATGTATTGAATTAATTCCAAAAATCGAATATTAAAATAGGAACATACTGCTAAGTAATAAGGCTCAAAAAAAATTAAAGGGGATTCGAACTTCTAGTCCGAAGCACCGTAGCAGGATAATATTTTAGGCTTGATTCGTCTGTTTTTATATTACTTTCGAAAATTTGCTCTTAATTATATGGCAACGATAGCACACAGTTCACATGTGTTTAATATCGTTGCAGCGAGCTTGTGTTTGAATGCAGTAACTAAAAAAAAATGAAAAGTATTATTATAAAATATACTTCAAAATATCTTTACAAAGTTATTAAAATTAAACAAAAAAAATTACGCGGAAATAAAACTAGTTTCATTGAGAAGCTAATTATTTGAATTTCAAAGTGGTATAGAAATGGTGTTTGTGCAATAATATGTTCCGAAGACATTACGTAACATGTTAAAATATCGGTTAATTTTTAATTAAAATTCTGATTAATTTTCGAAATTAAATTTTGAAAACACTTTCTTAGTGAGCAACTACTACCCAAAAAGTAACTGCGTGCCAAATCTGGTAGCTCTAGATCTAACCGTCTGTCCTGCAAAGCGTTTTCAACGTGTTTTGCATCAAGCATGTCGCATGATGGAATTTACAAATAGTAAAGTCAGCCTATAAACATAATTACGTTAACATAACATTGATTTAGTATTTTTAGACATTAGAAAACTCCCACTGGATTTTATAGGAAACACATTCATTTCAGACTAAGTAATTACTTTTTTAACCACTTAACTGAATAGTTTTCTTTGCTATCTAATAAGATGACCCCTCCTGTTTTGGAAAGGGACTGTCGTTTTCATTCATCTAAGAAGGCATAGGATACTTAAGATGTTTATGGATCCCACATATTTTTTGTGTCAAATTATAAAGCTAATTAATGATTCAATTTTAGTTTATAAGACTAAAATTTCGATAATTCGATGCACGAGTATTCTCGGGCTGTTAAGTTAAGCGGTTAAAACCTTTAGGTGTACTGAAACTTGTCAAGATCATTGTAATTCACGCGTGACACTATCTTCCGTATGTTTTGCATCTTACTTATTTTTAATCCTTTGCGAATCGAAACTTCCTCATTCATTACAAGAGCAGCATAATTATGAAGCGAAGTACAACCATCGATATGCTATTTAAATCATAACTACCTTATCGTGAACTTACAAAATGATAAGTATTCATGTCATAGAGTATTTCTCAACATCTATTACTTCATCTTCATGCGTGTAGGCATCTCTATGAATTGACAACTTCTAGTGTTTGTGTATAAATAGGTTCATTATTTTCTGGAAGCACGGCTAAATCATTTATAAATATTCATTTTATGGCAAGAATTAGCTCTGAAGCACGGCGGACGTCAAAATTTGCATTTCAAAAAAGTAATTTCTATTCATGTAATTATTTACTATCTTTACGTGTGTTCCATTTCCAACAACACCAAAGATATGAACGGCATGAAGTAAAAAATTCACAGCTGAAAAGATATGGGTTTTACACCACTTTTGTTTTCTGCGATAAGCTTCGCATTAAAATAATGATTTATAAAGCGAAAGTAATATGTTAAAAGCTAAATAAAGTGCTGTCGAAATTTTCAAACGAAAAAATAGTGCTTTATCACAATTTTTATCATTTATACGCGTGTAAGAGATTTCCTTTAAATTTTCTCGCATACAAAGTATTCAAAGAGCTGCAGCACCCCCTGAAATTATTCTTTAACTTGTATTTTTTGTTTTTAATCTTATTTGCTTACTTTTCCACTCTCGGAGTTCAATGACGTACGAAAATGCAAAAAAAAGTAATAAAAAATTGGAAAAAAAAGGCATAAAATGAATCCAAACGAAGAGAGACACAGGTCTCAGCCGCAAAATAATCTGCCCCCCCCCGAAATCCGTTCATGAGCAGAGAATCCGGAGTGAAAAAGCAACCCTTTCTTCCTTTAACTTAGAGTGGCTTTGGGCTGAAAGTCAACACAGCTCTGTCTGGCACGGAGCCAACTGAACGAAAAAAAGATGTTCTTTTTAATATATTTTTCTCTTTTTTCCTCACTCTCACACAAGTTACAATCTCATTGGCTGTTATGAGTTTCTCTTTCGGTTCATGTTGCGACGACAGATTCAAGCAAATAATACTCTTCTAAAACTTTCAAATCTTTAGAGTTTTTCAGTAAAAAATATATCTAACATGCATTATTTTAAAAATAAATTTTCTGTACATGAATTATTTGATATTAACTTTTGAAAGAGTGTTATCGAGTGAACGGGGCAAGGAGGGAAGTGTATATGTGGAGCTCCGATTATTATTATTTTCGTCAGAGGAATCGTCACATCAACATTCACTTTATTTTTTGTTAGAAAACTAATAGAAAATGTCATATGCTGGCTATTTACTTTGTTTGAAAACCGGGAAATTTCACATCTGGATTTGGAATTAAAAAATTTGGCCTACTTGGAGATAAAGTAGCTTTTAAAATTGTTATTCTCTTGATAAACATTTCTTTGCAGCCCTTCTCTTTTCTGAGCTCGCGAGCCGCCACTGCCAAAGAGGGAGTATCGTAATCGTCAAAAAATTCGATCTCGATACTTTGATCTATAGATTTCAGACATATCTGTGTCCGAAAAGTATATTTTCGGAATTGTGTCTGTCCATCTGTGAGCATGATGAATTGAACTCGGAACGAGCTTGGCGAATGAAATTTGGTATCTTGAAACCAAAAGTCAGAAAGAAATCCGTCAACGCGAAATTTACTTGCCTATCCATTTGCCTGTGCCGACGATAACTAAAAATCCAAGAAGCTACATGAATGGAATTTAGCACCTATATTTATCACCAGAACTGCAGATCTGTTTCAAATTTTGGACAATGTCCATTAACGGGTTATCAGTTTGTGTGTTGTTTATCCGCGCGTATGTGAGCGCCATTACTCAAAAAGTGCTGCGAGTTAGTTCGATTAATTTTAATATACAGTGTTAGCCTAAATGATTCATCGGGTTTCAAAACACTGTGTATTGAGAGGTATACGACCAACAAAGATGAGTGATGCATGACAAGATACATACACTGTAAAAAATATCCGTTTTTTCCCCGGTCATTTTCCGTATATTTGACGGTTTAAAGCTGTTTTGTTGACAAAACGGTTTTTCACCGTTTTCCGCTCCAGCCATAAACGGTTTAAAACCGTCAGTTCAAATTATATTTTTCGTCATGCGGTATTGCTTTCCGTACGATAACTTTCCCTTTTCTTAAATGTAATTTTATTGCATTCATTCAATGTTTTTAATAGGATTCCATCTCCGCTATTGTTGCACACATGTTGCAGTAACCTGTTGTCACTCATGAAAGCTAACCTTAAAACACGTGTTCTGGCAATAGTTGATTTTTACACCACTAGGTGGCGCCACTAAAGGTATAGTGACTTTAAAACTCAAATAGATTATTTTTACTTCACTTTATGAAGTCTCCGGTGGTCTAGTGGTTAGAGCGACTGCCTTTTATTTCTATGAACGCGGTTTCGATCCCCGGCTCGGAGGAAGTTTTGTCACCAACTTGCATCGAAATCGTCCAAGTAAGTTCAATTAAGAATTATATTAATTGAACTAATTGAAATTAATAATTAAACCTTGATTAATTAATATCCCTAATTGATAATACACATCAGCACATTTCAACTCGGACAGAAGGAGAAAAACAACTCAACTCAGTCGATAACGTCACTTACTTCGATGACTTAATTTTTACGGAGAAAACTTAATTTCATACGGTAAAAAACCGTTGTGACTACGGATTTACTTCGTAACTTTTACGGTTTTGCACAACCAACCCAGCTGCCGGTTTAAAACCGTAAATTTTACGGGATTTTTTTTACAGTGTACACTCCCCAAGTTTAAAAGCCTGGCTCGCGTGCTCGCTAGATGGCAGGCCAGTAGCGGCACTGTACAAGATGACGACAATGCAGGAGAAGAGTTTTTGTGTGTTGGGATATGCGAAGTGTTCTTCGGTTACGAACGTTCAGCGTGCATTCCTACGCAAATACGGAAAAGCTGCACCTGTCACCAAAGCATTTGGTGATAAACTTGGTGAGTGTATGTACCTTTTCATGTATCACCCGTATTTGCACGTCGTATGCTTGTAAATAAACAGTCCTTTGAAACCCGATGAATCATTTAGGCTAACCCTGTACGGTAGAACCCTGGGAATCCGAACTCATTGGAACTGATCTCTGTTCGGATTCTTGGGGAATTCGGATTATCCGGGAAATTCGGTAAAATACTCTTGATATACCAAATGCAGTAGAGTATTGACTCTCTGTGCTCTGTGAAAGAGTACGGAAAGATCACGCGACCATTCGCACGGTAGAGTGGTAAACAAGTTGAAAGTAAAAAGAAGATATCTGAGTTTGTTTCTGCTAATTAAGGTGCTGTATTCATTCTTAGAGACCAATTCGAACCCTTCCTTTAAGCTAGGAATAAACATAGCTTTGTTTCTGATTCATAATTGTTATTTTTCCTTCATTTTTCGGTAAAACTTCTTCAGAAAATTAAAAATAAAGTTGTTCGGATTGTCCGGAATTACGGATTACCGGGGTTCGGATTTCCGGGGTTCTACTGTACTGCAGATCCACACGAATGAATTTTAATACATTATAGATCCACATGGACGCATTTGAGTATAATTTAAATCCATATGAATGAAATTTACTGTACTGTATGGCCAAAATTATAGTTCTATATATAATTTTGGATTAAAATTGTATGTCTGTATCTAGTCATAGACGAAGTCCGTGAACAGGTAAATTGTCTTTCTTTCCATCTGTAGGCGATTACTCAAAATCAGAGCAAACAAATAAAAATGATATGTTGCCTTCATAGCAAAAATGTGGACCCAATAGGTCAATCGGAAATAGTTCATTTTTCATACTCGATTCTTCTCTCTATACTACGAAGTTAAACATAAAATGCTGCGCATTGACTAAATGTACGCGAATGTTGAAAGGCGAACACTCCCGTTGATTATTCTACGTTTTATTCTTTAATACGCATATACGCCAGTGAGCACGCCCAAAACACATTCAATCCGTCTTAAATTGTAACATTTACATTTTGATAGTTACTAGTCACTTAGATTTGTCCTGTAGTTTGATTTTCAGCTATTATTATTTCTTTTAACTTTTCACTTTGTTGCCAAACGATTTTTTGTCGTTAAATAGAATATTAAAAGTGGGCGCGGCCATGTCTGGGAGCTTTCTTTCTGTAACAGACAATAGAACATTTCTTCTTGTCTCACTTTATGAAAAGAGCATAATATAAATAGTATAAAGGTCTGCTATAGATTTCAATTGTGTCTGCTAATGCACTCATACCTTCGGTATGCATATTTAACAAGAATGACTGAGCACTTGAAAACAATTCAGATGAAGAAATAATGTTTATTTTACTTTTCAAGGTGTATGACATGGGTGTCAAGAACGAAAATGGCTTTTATAGTATATGACGTCATACACTTGCACTGAACTTCAACCAGTTTCGTAAAAATGAAAATGAGCGGTGACTTAACAGGTGCGGAATTCTAGAGCAATGCGAGTCGCCGAACTAGTCTTTAGTTGGGAATTCAAATCTGCATACAATGAAACTCCTTTATGGAGAGTAGGATACAGGTTACAAGACATTCCGTATGACAGTATCACTTAGTAATAATACTACAAATCTTTACTTTTACTATAGTTTAGAAATGTATTAAAAATTTAATATTACAGAAAACATTTTCTACGTATTGTCGCTGATCTGTTTCGGGCAACTGGCTGAAAATTTAATATTACATAAAACATTTTCTATGTATTGTCGCTGATCTGTTTCGTTGCTAGTTCTTTCCCCTCTCGTGTAGGTATTTTAATCGTAAAAAATTCTACGGCAAGATTTTGATAAATATCTATGTTTTATACCGGTACTTACGTATTAACGCCACCGAGGCTACAGATTGGCGGTAATGCGCCAATAAAGAGCAATCTTGTTTACAAAAACCGCCAAATTGGCGGCACTTAAAAACCGCCAAATTGGCGTTAATACGTAAGTACAAAAACCGCCAAATTGGCGGCACTTAAAAACCGCCAAATCTGTAGCTGCGGTGGCGTTGGCGACACTTAAAAACCGCCAAATTGGCGTTAATACGTAAGTACAAAAAACGCCAAATTGGCTTTAATACGTAAGTACAAAAACCGCCAAATTTGGCGGCACTTACAAACCGCCAAATCTGTAGCCTCTGTGGCGTTAATACGTAAGTACCTTTATACCTCCCCAGGTCGGACAAACGTTTCTGGAAATATGTGTGGTTGACTGTGAACACGATAAATCTAAAACAAAGAGAGAAAAATGAAATTTGGTATCTGATCTTGATGGCAAAATGGTAGACACGTTTCAGATTTTGGATGAAATCCGTAGAAGAGAAGTCGATGTGCAAGAGAAAAAAAACTTATAAGCAAAGAGCAATATAAATTAAATTTGACAAACGATTTTAGTACAAAAATTGTAGATCTGTTTCAGATTTTGAACGATAGCAAGTTTACTGCCAGTTGATCTGTCTATTCTTGCGTATTCGAAAGCGATAACTTAAGAACCCAACAAGTTAGATGGGTCAATTTCAGTATTTGTTCTTTACACAAAAATTGTTATTCTGTGTCTAATTTTGGATCAGAACTGTTAAACGATAGACTTGTTTATTTGTCCGTGCGATAACTCAAGAAATCAATAAGCTACCTAAATGAGATTCGATAAAGACACCAAAGTTATAGATCTATATCAATTTTTAATCTTAATAGATCAGAGAGAAGAGGTTCGAAAAGCATATTCGATTCTCCTCACTATACTACGAAGCTAAACACAAAAACGTTCCCTATTGTTTAAGTATAAGAGGTAGTCAAGGGGAGAGAGAACACATCCACTGAACCAATGATAAAACATTAAGGAAACATTCAGATATTATATCCATTTGATATTTTAAAAAATGTTCTCCGTGTCGGCTATAAAATTGCATCAGAAATAAAATTGGGATGTATTCCTGTGCAGAGAAGAAAAGCGGCCTGTATGTTCGTCTGTGTACATATAAACCAGATTATTCAAAAACACAACAAGTAGACAATTAAAATTGGCTTAATAGTTTCGCCTCTAGAGTTGTAAATCTGTATCAGATTTTGCACCAAACCCACCAACTGGTTGTCGTCTGTGTACATATAAACCAGATTATTCAAAAACAAAACAAGTAGACAATTAAAATTGGCTTAATAGTTTCGCCTCTAGAGTTGTAAATCTGTATCAGATTTTGCACCAAACCCACCAACTGGTTGTCGTCTGTGTACATATAAACCAGATTTTTCAAAAACACAACAAGTAGATGGATTAAAATTGGCTTAATAGTTTCGACTCTAGAGTTGTAAATCTGTATCAGATTTTGCACCAAATCCACCGACTGTTTGACTGTGCGATGGTATGTCTCTCTCTTTGAGTGTACACGAACACCATAACCCAAAAACGGGACGAACTAAGGAAGGGAATTTCGGCACGCGATCTTGTCATCTAAATTGTAGATCTGTATTAAATTCCGGCTGTTCAATACGTATACGTCCAGGCAATCACTGTAATCATGTCATACTAATCAGTTAAGCGCAAAACGTGCTTATTGACGCGAAGTACACAGTGTTCCATATATCCGTTCCCCTTAACTTCTAAACGGTGACAGCTTAGGCCATAAAGTTGGTGTCTAGGTATAGTAAAAAAAGCTATGGGCTATTCGATGACACAACTTACAACGCCATCTATCGGCAAATTTTGGAATTAGTGGTCCTATCTCGTAAACGGTGAAAGATACGAGAAAAAAGTAAACTAAAAAATTGTAGAGCGTCTTCGATTTAGTTCGAAAAGACACCTTGCGAACAATAATGCTAAGAACAAAACGTATAAAACGCGCATTTGTTTGGTCGCTATTTCCAACACTCTTACACCAGAAAAGCGTTAGGAGGAAAAGAAAATATAAGAAAAGAAGCAGATATTTTTATTTTCGACTTTATAACGACTACGCCATTGAGTCGACGTTTATTGTTCAAAATATTATCTTTTTTTCCTGTTGTCGCGAGCTGTTACGTCATAGGTTTGGAAAATCGCGACCAAACAAATGTGTGTTTTACGCGTTTTGTTCTTAGTATTATTGCGCTCAAGGTGTCTTTTCATACTAAATCGAAGACCCTCTAGAATTTTGTTATTGATTTTTCCCCGTATCTTGTACCGGTTTCGAGATAGGACCGCTAATTCCAAAATTTGCCGATAGATGGCATTGTAAGTTATCTCATCGAGTAGCGCATGGCCTTTTTACTATACCTAGATACCAACTTTATGGCTTAAGCTGTCACCGTTTAGAAGTTCAGGGGGGTGTAACGGATGTAAGTGGGAACCCTGTATAAAAAAAATGGGGATAAACACTCCCGTTGTAAGTAATAATAAGACAATACAGAAACATTCAGATCTGAAATCCATTCGATAATTTAAAAAATAATATTATAACGAATCTGTTTCCGCGTCGGTTGTAGGACTTCATCAGAAATAAAATCGCGATGATGCAGAGAGGAAGCGGAGAGTGCGGACAGCTCGAATAATAGATGCGTAGGCTCTTCTGACACGCATCGCAAAGAAATAGGAAACATCCTGCGAAATGTCATCATCGCCGTGTGTTTCTGTGCAGCTGGATCAATTCTATTGTTCTCCCTTCAAGGCGATTGGAGAATGGGAAATTAGCAATTCTAATGGAACAGACTGTGTGAGGAGGTCTCCTCTTCAAAATGATCTCCCTCCGAAGAATGGGACGCTGCGTTCATGGGACAGATGCGTAACAACTAGGAATTTTTTTCAAAATATTGGCTCGCGATGCAAGAGGAGTGAATTTAAAAATAGGAACAACTTGAAACTAATCACTCTGTCG
>BGPR01000774.1:204901-217616 GCA_013235015.1 Araneus ventricosus
TCGTCTAATTTTTATTAGTCATTTAAAATTCAAAACTTGCTGCTTCGTCTAATTTTTATTAGCCATTTAAAATTCAAAACTTGCTGCTTCGTCTAATCTTTAGTAGTCATTTAAAATTCGAAACTTCATTAGAAGGAGAAGCTATTAAGGGATGTTGAGTCCTAAAAATTAAAGATTAGGAGTGCTCTCTCCTCGACTTTCTCCTATACTTACTTACAGTATGGCTCGCTTTGTGTTTAGTTTTGCTGTATACGTTTTGGAACAGCACCTCTCTCCGCTAACTGATATGGTTCAAAATTTGAAACAAATCTACAGTTTCGATGCCAAAACAAACCAAATTTCATTTATCTAACTTGTTGCTTTGTGTCCGCATACACGTGACTAGAAAGACACTCAATTTTTGTCGAGTTTAGTCTAATTCCATGTCGATAATTCTGGCGATAAAATCATATCCCAAATCACATTTATCGGCTTATTACGCTTTTGAGAAATCGTGTTCGTTTGTAGCAGCTCTCTCTACGTATGATATTATCTTTGTTGTCGCGAAGTTTAGTTTCCAAAACTGGCAGCAAAAATAGTTGTTGTTAAAGAAACGATATGGATGAATAAAATTTGATGTTTGTGATTCTAAATTTCTTCTTTTTCTTTCGAATTTAAATATGCCTAAATCGTTCCTGAAATATAGTTTAATTTATTAATTGCTCCCATGTATTAACTGTGCATAAGCGCGCAACACGTTAGCTGACGGACGGACGCACAGAGAGACAAGCATGATGGAATCGGATGTCGAACCTCTGACCCTATAATACGCGATTGTACCATCATAGCACCACAGCATACCCCCGAAATCGAAGCCTAAACGGCTCCCTGTCGGTCAGATGAGTATGTGTTTTTATTGAAGAAAAAAAATTACATCATGAGATATAAAAATACATAAAAGGGAATATAATTCTACATAAACAAAGAATATAATGAAAAGTACACAGAGGGTTACAATCCGAGTATACTATAAAATATATACAAGAGGATTTATCATTGAAAGGGTAGAATGTTTCCTTTAGTTACATTGTTTCATACAGTTGCAGCTCCATGATTGGGGGCTGTTAGTGTTAATTGTACCATCAGATCAAGCGGTTCGTTTTATAGAGCCGAAGTCATAAATTTGACTGAGCGTTCTGGATGTTTCTGCCAGTTTAATGCGAGCTGCATCGTTTCAGTTTTATAAATAGTAGCATTTAAATTTTCATTAATTTTGCCATGTTTACCTACTCATTTATTTAACCTTCTGAGGCCGCGGTGGCCTAGTGGTAAGGTGTAGGCCTCGGTTTCCAGGTTCGAAACCCGACAGCACCGAAGATCAGTCGTGTATTGGCACTGTTTCACGTTAAATCATGCGTAAGGGGTCAATCGGTGGTGCGGTGCGGAAGTTTGGAGAGGGGGTGCCAGCTCATCTGACCGCGGTTCAGAATTACGAGGTCCGTCCCAAAATAGCCCCCGTGTTGCCTCAAAACGGGGCGGTAATATGGCTAAACTAAAACTATTTAACTTTCTACTTAGACGATGCATCCTGTTTGGAACATTTATTTTCATCTTAATCCATTTAAGAACGCGGAGGACACCTCGAGATAGCCAAGCATGTTCAAGCGATTTTTAGTTTCGATATTAATTAATACTTTGGTTTAATTACGGTGCTACATATCATAAATTCTGTAATTCAATGCGCGAGTCAGACCCGTCCCTGTGGCGAAAGGGGTTAATAACTAAACTTACTGCGACTCGTCGGATAATTGTTTCCATTGGTAGTTTTAATGAATCAGGAATATGTCGGTACCTGCTGTGTTAAACAGCTTTGAATATCTGGATGTTTATTTCAAAATGCGCCAGGAAATTTTCCCTCAAATTAATATTTGTAATTTGAACTAAGATGAGAAATATTTAAAAATGTAATGAAAATTCATTATCATCACAAAATATCTGTGCAAGTAAGCATGCGTAATCCTGGGTATTCTTGGTTACATGTTTCAGCGCGAGGGAGATCTCAAATTAATATTTAGAAACAAGATTCCATCAGTCCTCTCTTCAATAATGTACCAAAAATCGTTCTGTGGGTGTATGGCAGAAACAGTCCAACACGCAGGATAATGGAGAATGGATGTTTATTCCCATATATTCAGGGAAGCACAGGTAACAGGAAAAATAGATCTTGAACATATTAGCAACACAAGTAGTCAGCAGTTAACTAGTAATGACAGTAACAACACTTTCAATAACGCTCAGCTCAACGGCTGTCCAGCTCACACTATAGACGAAACTCTCAAGTCGTTCCAGTCGATCAACCTACTGTAATCCAAGCACCTTTCTTATATAGTCTGCTCGACAGACCGTGATGTCACATGGAAATATCTAGCACATTCTAATATCTCCTCTCCTAATAGAGATATCGAGAAAATGATCGCATATTCGGGAATCTTCTATTTGTCGCCAAGTCACCAAAATGATCGCCAAGTTCGTCGCAAAGGCCCGTCACTCCATGCTCACCCCTGTAAAACTCCCTTCCGAACTATAAGACTAGCGAGGCAGGAAAGCGACATTACATCTTTGTAACAATTTCAGCAGTACTTTCGTGATCACTCGAGTTACATGAATTCGAAAGAAATCAAAGTTTTTTTTATTCCATAATGTCATTTTCTGATCTATTATGTAATTTTTTTTATTTCAGTATTAGTTATATCATCATTGAAATGCTTTCTACATATAAAGAATTCTGAAGCAAACGATCACTTTTAGTGTAGTCTCAGCAATATATTGAAAGTCGAACAATGCGTTAAAAATATTTACCCAAGACTATGCTATAAAACTACGCAAACCGAAGATAATTCTGGAAAGCTCACATTTAATCTCTTCTAACCTTCGGTGAAAGCACTGCATGACTCGGTGAATGACTTTGCTGAAATGTGTGTACAAAGGATGAAAAGAAACATAAAAAATGATGCAATCACGTAAGTATTTACGAATGTCATGAAGTAAATATTTTCTGTCTGGAAATTTTTTCAACTTTTGCGAATTTAGTAAAATGTACAACCACAACGAAAATGGAAGGCTGTCATCTGCTCATTCAAGGAGCCTTCCTAATTATACCACAAGCAATAGTCACCCCGACCTGCCTAGGCATACGGGAAATCTGAATGATGGCCGTTGCAATAGAAACGAGTACTGAGGTCGGGTCCTAATGGCCAACACAGCCTCACGGCCCAACCCCTCCCGTAGGAGGTACGTACTATCACTGGAGGGGGGACTATGCCCCCCCCCATTTCTGTAACCCTAGGCGGGCGAGTGCCTTCATATGAAACCTGACCCACTCATCCACATTTCGTGGTGCCCACATCAGTAGGGTAACTAAGGCTTCCTAATTATACGTGAAATGTACGCGTGACATTTTGCCGTTTGGGAGTTTTCACACATTCTAAATTCTTTACTGTTTCCTGATAAATTATTATTATGCACTTTTATTTAACTTGACTTTTTTTATTAACTTGATTTTTTTTCATGTCTGTAAAGCTGGGCATTCACCATAACACTGTTCTATTCCATTTGGACCAACGACCGGTTTGTTTTCCACCCATTCGTGTCGATAGATTTAGACGGGTCATTCAAGGATGCTCCAAAGCGCACTACTGGCTTCTTCGATACCTCCTACTAATCCTGCCGCCAGACTGACTCCCACCCATGCATCACCCCTCCCCCACAGGGAGATCTTCGCTTTTTCGAGAGAGTACCCTGACGTCCCCAACCTGATTTCTCCAGTCTGACTCCCACGCACACGGATGATTTATCACCCGCCTCGAAGGATCATATTTCAGTTCTATGGCTGAATGGAAATCCAACAACGTTGGATATCCAAACTCTCCCTCAATCTACGCCAATTATCATCGGGATTTCACATTGACGAATGGGTTTGGCATCCTGTGTTCCAAAAAAAATGGATTGAAATGAATGCCCCTCTTAAGACGGAATTTTCCACTTCCTGATTTGCTAGAGATCTGAAATTCTATTCCTTTGTGTGTTCCCGAAGACACTACAATGCTTTAATAGTTTCGGAAATGAATTGTCCATTAATCGTTTAGTTTTAATTTTATTTTGATTCCATATGAGTGGCACTATCTAGTAGAAATGTTGAGGGAAAAATGATTTCAAGTTTCTGTAATAACTGTAACAATGAATTCTGCAATATGTTAAAGACTAAAAAGTTGAAAATAGTAAAAATTTAGGAAAAAGTCGTAACAAAAATTGTAAAACCGAAAGCAATTGAATAAGAAAATTAAGCCACGGTGAATACCACGAAAATCCAAAACATTCATGAAAATTTAAATATTTTACAAATATTATTGAAATTGTATATAACTGTGAGGGTCTTTATATCACAGCGTATCACACTTTTACAATTTACCTCCAGAATTTTAATAAAATATTTTCACTTAGTACGCTATTAAAGTATTTCAACTTTATCGGTGCACCAAGAATTAAAATGCTCCTATGTGATACAGAATTGTTTCGTACACTAATTATTACACAGAACTAATTAACACTAATTAATTACGCATTAAGAATTAAAATGCTCCTATATGATAAAGAATTATTTCGTACACTGATTATTACACAGAATTAATTAACACTAATTAATTACACATTAAGAATTAAAATGCTCCTATATAATACACAATTATTTCGTACACTAATTATTACACAAAATTAATTAACACTAATTAATTACACATTAAGAATTAAAATGCTCCTATATAATACACAGTTATTTCGTACACTAATGAAAGCATGTTTTTTTAAAAAAATTATAATTTTTAATTAAGTTCAGTGAATCAATTTTCTATTCAATTCCGTGGCGAATCCAGGATTCGGATCGGGAGGCTGATGTCATAAAAAGTTTGTATCGTAGTGACGATTGTAACTTTACAGACTTTCCTCACCTGACAATAAGAATCATAAAGAGCACTTCAGTACTTTCGATAATTTAATAAAAAAATTAATGAAGTAACTAGCAAAAAAAATGTTTTCGATCGCGTCAACGTTACAAGTGGAATGACTAGAAAAGTAGGAAGATTTTCGAGCCTGTCAAGCCAAGAAGCAACGTTGTCACGATTTTATTACTATTTTTAGATGAAAATTAAGAACAAAAAGGTTTTAATGATTTTAAATAAAATTAAGAATTTTGTTTTAGCTCGGGGGGCTGCAGCCCGATACCCCTCCCCCCTCGGATTCGCCACTGATTCATTAATTAAGATAATTTTAATGAAGAGGTCCGAGTTCAAATAAATTTTCTCTAACCTAATTTGGTACGGCGTAGGTATTTGCATTCTCAATTATATTTCTAAACATTCAAAATTTTATAGATTTTTAATTTAGCCTAATTTCGATTTACATGTACTTCAACAGTTGTATAGTGAAACGATGGAGACGAAGGTTGTGGTAGAATTTTATTTCAGAACCTGTGAGGTCACAAATTAATTGTTTTGCATTTAAAAATACAAGATTCCCCTCAGTTCACAATTTTCTAGAATTTTACGAGGACATTTTTTTTATTTGTAATTCACAATCACATGAATTTGAATAAATTCCATTTTTCTATTTCATAATGTTGTGTTGGCATCCATTATGTGCTTTTTTTTATAATCCAGCATATAAATTACATTACTGAAAATGTTCTCCACATGTTTATAATTTTTAAGCGAACAATATTTTTGTTTAGTTTCCGTTATATATTGAAAGTTACAACAAAATGAATTTTGAACGGAAATGCAACCTACGATGATCCTTCAAAATGCAGAAATTAATAGGTTGAAGCCTTAGAAACAAAATTCTGCCAGTCCACAATGCAGAATTTCAGGAGCACAGTTGATGTCGCATATGAATTTGAATGAAATAGAAAAAAAATGTTATTATATAATGTCATTTTATAATCAAATTTTACGATTTTTTTTTGCATCAATTCGGAAATACTTTTTACGTATTTATAAACTTTTTAGGAATTTTTTTTTATTTTATTTATTTTTCGCAATAACTTGAAAGACATAACAAAATGAATTTTAAACAGAAATTTTAAAAAAATGGATGTATGGTAATTCTTTACAATACAGAATAATTATGGTTTCACTAAATTAATCAAATGCGCTCAGAATAATTTTCAAAAACCGATATATGCTACTCTGACTGATGTTTTCATTTTATTTCTCCAACACAAATTACATCACCATCATTCAAAATAATCTCTACATATTAAAAAATTTTAAGCAAACGATATTTTTATACACTTCCTGATGTGCTACAATTCTGAAATTCCGTACAATTGTGTGTTCCCGATGAAAATAAAATTTTCAGACCTTAATTATCGATTAATCGTTTACTTTTATTTTATTAATTTCCTCAATACATTTAACCCTCTGACAGTGTATTCCGCGATTTCCGCGGGTTGGAAACAAGTCCATTTTCTGCTGACCCTGCGATTTTCACAGGCTAATGTGTTTACTTAGAACTTTTATAGAGCAGGATCATATAATACTAATAAAGCTTTGAATATGAATACCAACTCGCTTGGCTTAACGGTATTTGAATACGTTGCATATAAATAGTGATTTAAAAAAAAATTGCACAGGCAGAGAGTTCATGAATGAACTTTTCTCACAAAGTTCTTTATTGTTTTGTAAGATTTAATATCTTCACTTTCACACAGATTAGCCTATTCATTACTAATCTGGAGACCTATTGCGAAATAAAACTATTCTCTGCCCGTATCTACTTCCACCACCAACGAAACCCCAACACTCGAGTCACCCCCAACCGCACCACGTTTAACCATTGTTGAGAAACTAAACTTTTTAAACCGATTCCCACAGTTATCATCACTGCGAGAGGATTATTACGTAACGTATAATTCTAAGTGACACCATTTACCGACTGCGCGTCTCTTTTTCCACCGTTAAATCCCACCGCCCCTTTATCAACAACCGCGCTGGATGCCCCTTCACACAAACGCACGAAAGATTAATGCAGTCGCACACATAGATGTGACAGTCAAAAGTGCGAGGGCGCTGCGACCGGCGAAATCATTGTCTGGCGATTATCGGTTTGATTCGATTCAACCTACGTGACCGCGCATTTTGAATCAAAAGTCGTGAATGGCAGATCGAAGTAAGTAACCGAAGAAATAAAGCATAACTTCATCCTATTACTTTTGTTTCTTATGCGTTTCTTTTCAGGATGGGTATTAAGGCGGGACGGGGGAAGGATTGACCGGAAATAGTTCTCCGGGTCATCTTCCGGGGTTGAAGACGGGGTTTGTGATAAGGTACTTATGCAAATACTTCGTACAAGTGCCTTTTTAAATGCTCTTTTGCACGATTCATCGGTTTTTCTCAAGGTCGACTCGCCTGCGCACATCGGCGCGTGCGAAAGTATATGGAAGTGTGCGTGTGTGAATGTAGGCCAGTGCTAGCAATAGAGCATGTGTTTTTTAGGGGGTTTAATACAAGGATTAAATGTTAGTTGAACGCAACTTTGAAGAAATAAGGCATGCGTGGGATAATTATCGAATTAACTGCGCCACTTTTGATTGATATAAAAAAGTTTCTTTGTCTTACCCCAGAATATACGTCACTGTAGTGATTCTTCGATGGAAACATGGATTAATTCATTCTGATTCCATGCCGAGGGCGCCACGGCATAAAAACCAATCCCACTATAGGCGCCTATGGGAATGTCTTTTACCACGCCAAGTTGATCATTGTGCCCGCTAGGGTTTCCGTGTTTACTTTGATTGGCGCGAAACTGAATTTTTTCTTCTACGTGTTTTGAAAACCTTCCATCTTTACTTACAATTAACAACTAATAACAAATTCTTTTCAACTTTAAGACACTCAAGAAGGAATTCATTCTACTTTAAGTCACCCACATACACACACAAAAAAAACTACAAAGTAGAAATGTTTACATCATTATAACAGATTGCATCTCTCGGTCGTCGTCGAAATAGAAAAACTTTACAAAGCATTTCTCGTCAAAAAAGCGAAATATCGCCAAATATTGTGATCGAAAACACTCCCCATAGGCGTCTATAGTGGGATTGGTTTTTATGCGGGCGCCACCTGGCAGTGAATTTGAGAAAGAATCGATTTCACTATTCCATAATATTCATAATAATGAATTATAAATAAAAAACTAAAAAGTTAAAAATTTAATTAATTTATATTTTTTAGTGCCTTAAGAAAAGTATGTATTTAAAAACTGTTTTTTACTAAATTTATTTGAATTTAATTCCATATACTTTTAATTTGAATTATTTACTGATAAGTAAAAAACATGAGTATCCGGGACATTTAACAAAATTCAGGGTCAATCTGGGAAAAAAGTAATAAAAAATCGAATCTGTTCCGGGCTATCCAGGACATCTTGTCATATTAGTAAATTCAACCGCAAATAAAGAGAAGAAAATCTATGCATTTCGTGAGCCATATTTAAAAAGCAAACAGCAACAGGTACATCTTCTGCATTCCTTATCTCAGCTGCAGTGAATTCAGACGCTGCTCGAAGTTCCTACATTTTTTCTAAAAGCAGCTGATGCTCTACTTTTTCCCATCACTTTCCAAATCTGAGTAGTTAAAGTTCATTTTCCTTTATGAAATGCAAACTCCACCGCATGAGCAACCTCATTAAATATATGTCAAGCATTATGCTTTGAATTCGGCATGCGAAATTATACTTCCCTTTTTTCGGAATCGAAGATCTAGATTATAATAAAGCATGTGAAATTAAGTTTATGCGACGTATTCAGGGAAATATTCATAGCTTTCTGGGATCGGTCAGCGTAACCGACCGTCTTGTTTTGAAATAATGCGATTTTCAAATGCCTGTATTATTTAAAAGCCATCATTTCATGGCAGTTTCTTTTTGTGTTTAGAAGTATCCATTTCACGAAATCATTGAGGCTTGTCTAACTCAATAATATATTTACAACCATTCATGTTCACGAAAAAAACAAATACGACAACACCATATGTAGTTTAACAACGTTGAGATCTCTTTGCACCTCCATAATTGGAATATGAATATAAAGTTTAGTTTGTCGAAAGAGAAAATATTTTTATTTAATTTTAGGTGAGCGATTTACGTTCTCTAACTCTATTTTTTTTTAAAAATTAATCTTTATAAAATGCAAACTCCACCGCATGATCAACCTCAATAAATATACGCCAAGCATTACGCTTTGAATACGGCATACAAATTATATTTCTCTTTGGGATCGAAGATCTAGATTTTATAATAAAGCATGTGAAATTCAGATTGTATGACGTATTCAGGGAAATATTCATAGCTTTCTGGGATCGGTCAGCGTAGCCAACCTGCTTGTTTTGAAATAATGCGATTCGAAGTGTTGTTTTCGAATGTCTGCATATTATTTAAAAGCCGTCATTTCGTGGTAGTTACATTTTTTGCGAAGTATCTATTTCACGAAATCAAGATTTGTCTAAGTCAATAACATATTTACGACCATTCATGTTTAAGAAAGCAACAAATACAACAACGGCATTGACGTGTATATTACGTGTAGCCGCGTTCTTTCTTTGCACCTCCATAATCGGAATTTGAAATATGAAATTTAAATTTTAGTTTGTCGAAAAGATAAATATTTTTTATTTAACTTTAGGTGAGCGATTCACGCTCTCTAAGTCTTAAATTTAATATTTTATAAATGCAAACTCCACTGGATGATCAACCTCATTAAATATATAAGCTTTGAATGCAGCACTCGAAATTATATTTCCCTTTGGAATCGAAGATCTAGATTATAATAAAGCATGGGAAATTAAGTTTATACAACATATTCAATGAAATATTCATAGCTTCCTGGGATCGGTCGGCGTAGCCAACCGTCTTGTTTTGAAATAGTAGATGTGAAATGTAGTTTTCATCGTCTACATACTATTTAAAAGCCATCGTTTCATGGTAGTTTCAATTTTTTTTGCGAAGTATCCATTTTATGAACTTAATGGGGTTTGTCTAACTCAATAATGCATTTATAACGTTTCATGTTCAAGAATCAAAAACGAGAATTCTATTGACTCGTATATTACGTTTACCGCTTCGCATCTCTTCATCAGAATTTGGAAACGGAGTTTTTAATTTTAATTTGTCGAAAAGGGGAAATATTTTTACTTAACTTTAGATGAGCGATTTGCATTCCTTAATTGTGATTTTAAAAATTTGAAACTGTTGAAGTTAAGAAATTTTAAAATTTTATTGAAATTATTTTGGAATAATTTTAATATAATTGTCGTCGCTCAATGATTTTCAGTTGGAGGTTTTGGATTGCTTAGTTCTCGGCTATAAGATGCGTTTAACTCCTTGTAGCTTTTCGAGGCCTTAACAATAATAAATTTGAAATTCCTGAACTTCTTCTGACCAATTGTGTTTCTAAGTTATTTAATCTGACATTTTAATGCGCAGTAATAAAATATGAAATGAAAAAGTAAGTCGATATTTCTTTTAAGAGAATGCAGTCGTTCAAATAACTCAGTCTTTTAATGATTTGCATCACTTTTAAACGATCAAAGGTATTAGACTAATAATTCTTATAGAAATTTAGGGTTTCCCCACTCACGGAATGTTTAGCGCAGCTGTGCGTGCCACCGACGAAAGTCAAATCGTATAATGAGGGCCTCAAATTAGCAAATTAATTATAACTTCAGGATGGCACCGCCTTTAATTAGGAATGCAAAGGATAAAAAATTGCCGATATTTTGAGACCTCAATGGGAACAGGCAATCAAGCTAAAATATTGAAAGTTATAGCAATTTTGCTCTGAAAATGTGAATAAAAAGGATCGTCTGATAAAAATAAATCATGGTGATTAATTTTCAGGAATACTTCTCCCTAAGTTTGAGAACAGTTACCACCAAGCGCAAATGTTAGGGGGGGGGGGGATACCATTTTCCAATTCGTCAGAGGGCCAAATACAGGCCCGTGAAGTAGCACAAATAGCACGTCGCAACTCGTGTTAGTGCGTTATGCTTGGTGCATTTAAGGATGCTGTTGAGCAAACAGAAAGGTTCTTTTTCATGACATTCAGAAGACTTAAATATGCAAAATAATTCAGTACCAAACAGTGGCGAATCCAGGGGGGCTGTAGCCCCAGAGCCAAGCCAGAATTCTTGATATTATTTAAAATCATTAAAACTGTTTTTTCTTAATTTCCCTCTTTAAAAAAATAATTAAAACGTTTCAACATTGCTTTCTGGCTTGGCAGGCTCGAAAATCTTCCTACTTTTGTAGTCATTCCACTTGTACTTGTAGCTTTGACGCGGTCGAAGACATTTTTTGGCTAGTTATTTCATTGTAATTTTTATTAAATTTTAGAAAGTATTGTATTGTCCTTTATGATTCTTATTGTCAGGTGAGTAAAGTCTGTAAAGTTTAAAGAGTTTTGGTTTACTTTAGCCTTGAGGTTTGACATTCGTCACGACGATACAAACTTCTTATGACCTCAGCCCCCCTCCCCCCAGACCCGAATCCTAGATTCGCCACTGGTACCAAAGTAAATAAAGTATTCCACGCTCACAGTAGCCATTAAGTTCGAAAAATCAACATTGAATAGCGTTTGCAATCTTAGGGCTGAATTAACTGTCAACTAACCATTGTATTGGCACCTCTCAATTATGTATGAACTGTTGCTGTTGAATTCGTTAATAGTTATTATTGTCCTGCCTTATCTGATACAAGATAAGAGTTTAATTATTTGTTTCGTCGATTGAAGAGATAGCAACATGGCAGGTTTTATCTCGAATGCAAATATGGTTACAGTTATAAGGAGGCAACTGTCATCGCACAGACTTAACTATTCATGTGCCCTAGAGTTATTTGGAGATTAGTTCCTGAAGTTAACAATGTCCATCTTTTAGTTAGATGTAAGGTGTATTATGAAACATCGATAATTTTGATTATTGCAAACAGCTAACGTTTTATAAAAATTTGATTTGCAAACTTCCGCTTCTTGACATTGCTACAGAAAATAAGATTGGTGCTTTCCAGTCTCCGGACATTATTGTTGGTTATTTTTACGCATTTCGCCACTATGAGGTTGCGTGGCTCGGAGAGATAAAATTTTATGTAATATAAGGAATCCTCAGTGCAAGAATAAGAGTCCAAAATTCTAAATTATTTTGATTTGATTTCCATCTGCAAACTCTTTAACACGATGGCTGCCGTTTGACTCCCGTCTGTGATTCACGCCTACTAACTAACTAGATGACTCCTTCTCTGT
The DNA here is from genome assembly GCA_013235015.1 of Araneus ventricosus. Lineage (NCBI taxonomy): Eukaryota > Metazoa > Arthropoda > Arachnida > Araneae > Araneidae > Araneus > Araneus ventricosus. The sequence goes on from BGPR01000774.1 coordinate 217,227, forward strand.
TATAGTTAACAGATAGTACTGGGGGAGTCATCTAATTAGAGAGAAAGTCCGAATCTCTCTAGGCGCGGGGCATGGCAGCGAAAGTGTTAATCGTAATTTTTTTATTTTGCTTGCCATTTATGTCCTTAAAATTTACTTCCAAGATCAAATAAGAACAAATTCCGAGCGACAGCAAGAAACCTACTCGCCTCGACAGCAATAAAAGCACATAACATAACACCACACATATGTAACATAACGCCACACTTATTTAACATAACGCCACACATATTTAACATAACATCACACATATTTAACATACCACCACTCATGTGTAACATAACACCACTCATTAACACCACTGATATTTAACATAACACCACTCATATTTAACATAACACCACTCATATT
>BGPR01000774.1:222708-238565 GCA_013235015.1 Araneus ventricosus
TCAAAAGAGGCATGCATCAGAATATTGTGTTCTTCAAAAGAGGCATGAATCAGAATGTTGTGTTTTCAAATTGGCATGCATCAGAATATTGTGTTTTCAAAAAAAGAAATATTAGAATACGGTATTTTTTTTAAAATTTTCTTCTCTGTACAAAAGAGTGTTGAATTTTTTTAACACTTTGTTCACTGTTTCTCAAATCCGCAAATACTTTAGAGAAGTAATTATCGATAAAATAAAATGAGAAAAGAGTGAAAACAATTTTTGAATCTGCTTTTCTTTTTTAAATTGGAAACTATAAAATCCTTTTTGCTCTACTCTTTTTATCCTTCTTATTTTATAATTCTGAAAGAGTTAATAATCAAACAATCTTTAACAGGATGGATTCTGTCAGGCTTAAACAGACTGAAAATATTTTGGGTTTATGTTGGGGTAGGGGAATAATTAACTAGTGTAGCATCTCATTTCTGCTGCCAAGAACCTCTTGGATTCTGTTTCAACGACTTACAACTGCTCTGTAAAATTAATCACTGATTTTAATTACTAAGTGCGTGATTCCGTAGGACTTACGTACTCTTCAACTGATCCAATCGATAAAATTTAATTGCGATATATTACTCAAAATAAGAACAGCGCTAAGAGTTTTGTTTATTGTTCCATCTTAATTGTTTTGATTCGTCTAAGAAGTGTTGTTGACATTATCTGGTAATCTAGAGATGGCATTCGTATAATCCATTGTTAATGACTCAGAGGTTCATTAATTAATTTTGTAAGGATATCTGATGGAGGGACAACGCCCTTCTGAAAGCATTTAAGTGAATGTTCAATGGTTGGTGACAGCTTCTGTTCTGTACTGTTTTGAAAAAGGAAAAAGAACTGATTTAATATCAACACATTGAAAAGATAAATGACTTTTTGAAGACAATGAACAATTTGACTTGCAAAGTTTTGACGAAGAGTTCCAAGATTGGTTTCGAATGGTTATATTTGTCACTGACAGTTTTTAATTTTTTAACAGCTTTTTTGTCGCAATCTTCAGTTTATTTTGTAAAATCCTTTGTCGCCAATCAGAATCATTGCCATGCCCAGGAAAATTACCTTGTTATCTTTCTGCAGAGCATCAAATAGTGTAGGCTCCTGCAAAGATAAATTTCAGGTTACCGCCTACGTTAAGAGCCAAATTTTTGAAAAACTTTGGCCTTTTTAATACTTTCTTATTGCTTTTAAATGCATTGTCAATTATAAACACAGAAAAGACCAAACAATTTTTTATAAATATAATATTTTTTTTGAAAAACAGGGGAATTTGTAGTACATTTTAATGAAATTTAACCAAATCGGTTAACACTCTACACAAAATTGTAATGCAGCATTCCTAAATTTCTTTACGTACAAGTTATAGAGGATATTGATCTCTGAAATGACACAAAATCTAAGAAACATTTGAAATACAAGTAAATTAGGACTAAAAGTATGGGTAAATATGCATTTTTTTCCATTAATTTTATACTTTATTTATAGGTGTTTTAAGAAAAATTAAGTATTTCACCAACAGCTAAACTTTTGCCTCATTTCATTGCGCATATTATTTCAAACAAATTCTGAAACTTTCAAGCAAATATCTCTATTGGTCTTTGATTTGTTTTTATGAAAAACAAAGTTTTGAGAAAATTGCACTTAAAGATTTCCTTCCGGTTCGTTTGCTTCAGACAAAGTATTTTATAAGCTTTATAACTGTTTTTCTAATTCACTAATGAAAAAAAGTTAAACGGTTTTTTGAAGAGAAAGGTCGGAATTGCAAACAAATGTAAAAAATATTTTCGCCAATATGGTGGGAAATCAGTGTTTTCAATGTAGTCAGATACTATAAATTTCAAGACACTGAAAAAGAAATTTCTACTTTAGAATTGAAAACAGTTGAACTTTTAATAATTCAAAAAGTGTTGTTTTTTGTCATTATCTTTATTTTTAACAAAGAGTTCATTAAATAGCATATAAAACTTCAATAAAAACAAGTGCAGCAATTATTTTTTTTATCGTAACCAGGCATGCAAAAGAAAAAAAGTTGCACTATTTGCTTCAAACTGTTCTGCTTTAACTTTTATTTTTACTTGAAAATAAAGATTACATTTACTTGTTTTATTATCATTAGTTATCTAAAATAGACCATCTTGATATTTTCTATTAAAAAATGCCCCGATTCTCTCAGCAGCTATTTTTTTTAACGAGAAACGAATTTTCCCCATTTAACTTTTTTCCTCAATTTCACAATGTTTTTTTGTCTTCCGTATAATTGTTCTAAGAGTTATCGCTTTGTTATTTTGCCTACCCTCTCATGAATCCAACCACCCACCAAGAACTACCCGTCGCAACAGCTCGACCTTATCCTAAGCTCGAACAAAGAGTGTTTAACAAAAAAGAACCTCCAAACGACTCATCATCGGAAAAAAAGGCGGTAAGCAAATCGTTCCTACTGAAGTAGCAGGTGGTTTCGCCAGCGTGAAACAATGGTGGATTTCATCCTCCTCTTCAATTTATCTCTTTTCTTTAATTTCTGGAATGATGATGAGTTAACCGTCAGATTCAGTTTTTGCGATTCGAAAAAGCCAGTTATCATCAGCATTTGCTCACGACAACAGGTTGTTTTCGAACGCGAAATTGCGAGAAAAGTGTCTATTCGGGGTTTGCTTGGTGGGGGAGGGCAGTCACGACCGGCTGTGTCTGATGGGTTCGTGATATGTGTGCCATTCAGTTGGTCAAGAGAATGGACCGAAGAAACGTGATGTCCATTGTGTCTCAACTTTGTAGAAGTGAGGAAAAATAAATTACTTAAGGTAAAGTTACAAAGTACGAAAGATAAATTTGTTGCAGAACAAACAATGCGTTTTCTCTGCGCTTGCTTAAATTGAGATATTTTCTGATGAAAACTTTTAAAGAAAATGTGAAATAAAATTATATGTTTTAATGCGTGCGTAAGTTAAAAGTTCTTAGTGCAATTTACATTTTGGTGTGTTTTAAAATGTGTCCAGTCACGATATCATTTATACGTGGTTAAAAATGGTTCTTTTTGCGTAGTGTCTGTGCATTGATCCGTACAGTATTAATTAACCTACCAAATCTTAAAGGAAATAATTTATTTAAATAATAGAAAATAGTTAAAATAAACACAGAGGATGAGACCGATGATGATGTTGAGAACTGAAATTCCTACTTAAAATGCCACTTCATTTTTAAGGATTAGATAATATTAGACTCTTCATTTTGATGTGTTAGCATTTCAGTTTTATGAATAGATAACTAACCACAAAATTCCTCCAGCTAGCTTATGTTAATTGAAGATAAAAATATGGCTGGAAGGTAAAAGTTTTGTATTTTAACTTGCTTCCTACCAACCGTCACATATATGTGACACAGCCGTTTCTTACCAGAGCCTGACGTCACATATATGTGACAAACATAAAGTCTACTCCAATTGACGTCATAAACATCTTGGGATGGGGTGGACATTTTTCTCGGAAGACACTGGTAGCGAAAGAGTCAATGTTGCCGTTGGTTATAGACTAAATTACGATTAGTGCCGATATTTCCAAAGTTTTGACACATCAAGAAACAAACACTTGCTTTATAGAATCCCTAGACAAAACAGTTCTTATGGGAATTTTTGAAAAGTTCTGAAATGTTATACACCATATTAAAGTAACTATAATGAGTACTTTATCATTTTTAGATCCGCCGGCCATGTTCAGAATAACGAAATTTTTCCGTATTTAAAAACTCTTATCTATTACATTGCGTTGCTTTCGATAAAAATAGCAAGAATATAAAACAGCAAACACCAGAAAATATCTGCTATAAACCAAACAGTACATTCTGTATTTATTTAAAATTATATGTTTGTTTACGCTTCTTAACAAGGTATTTCTCTTAAGAGAATGAGACAGAATATTTAAGGCTCAAAATTGCCACTTCGTCGCCATATGTGAATGTTAGATATGTAAACACGAATAAATATCATTTTTCAAGGCATATTATCTCAAAGCTTTCAAGGAACTAAATGGGACCATTATAAGGCAAACATTAACAAGACAACTTTTTTTGCCACAACTCTAAAAAATTAACTATCTCGCGTGTTCTTTTTCAAGCAGCTGTTTAGGTTTGTACGATTCATTCTTCATAATTTCAGGGTCACTTACCAAACGCATGTCTTTAGCAGCAAGGGTTGCTTTGAAAAATAAATAAAAAGAAAAAACATGACTCTCTGAGATTGAACCAGAAGATGCAGGTGCTGAAAAAAACCTGTAAAAAATCAATCTTTCATCGCCTTAATACTTGTTATTAGCCTTCAGGAGATTTCAGTTCCTGTCGGCACTTTAAAGGACAGATGAAAGCTTTAATTTTATATTCAAGATGCAAACTCGGACTGCGAAGAAAGGTGAAGCATGAATTTATTTGCTTAATAATGCGATATCAAAAAATATTTCACAACAATTTCTGTAAATATTTTTGTGTTCTGCGGTCTCTAATTTTATTTTTATAAAATATGCTTTCGCAGGCGTGATGCATCACTTTATAATGCTTGTGTAGATCAAGTATTCATGCGGAAGCGGTTTGTTTAGATGCTTTCTTCTGCAAGTTTTTGAAAATGATAGATATATATCATTTTTCTAATTATTGCATGTCAATTTATATTTGAATATTTGTTTATCTCCTTCAAAAACTCGATGTGACAGATCGTAATCTTACACAAGAATAATAAGATTCATTTGATAAATTTAATATCATTCAGTAAAGTACATATAAGCAAGAACAGTATATATCATCTTCAGATTATATATTTGTCTCGTTAACTCTAAAAACATGAGTTCTCAGTTCGTCTGTTGCCATAGAAACCAAGCTTACCAAATGACCTAACGCTCAAATTGTTAAGCTTTAATAAAAAAATTAAAACACTTTGGTTTTCGCTGTTGTCGTACTTGAATTCCATCAAGAAGCTATAAACTAACTATGACGTTCGATATCAAAAATAAATGTATGCTCATTCTTGCCATAGATAGGTAACATCTCTATTTTCTTTGTAACTGCACCAAATAGAAAAAAAGCTAAAAATTAGTTCCGCACACATTTTATGGTCTGATTTCCTACTATTTTGCTATAATAATGATTTTTCAGTTTTTAATACAAAATAATAGTCGTAAGAAAATCTAATGAAAAAGACATCATAATCAGTCACACTTTCCCAAATTGAATTATGGAATTTTATTTGTAATGACATGCATTTATGTATATATATATATATATATATGAGGGGGATAACGACATACTTTTACGTTTTTCCGTATGTCGTTAGCAGAAAAAAGCACTTATTAATATCACAGGAGGGCTTCTCTTCCTGACGAGCGGCTTACCGTGATATTTTTCAAATTATAAAATTTTTTTCCTCCTTTTTTTGTCCTTTGTTTCTTTTATGATTTTGATATTTTATCTTTTGTTTCTTGTATGTTTCGATATATGTATAATTTTTGTATAATATTCGCTTTTTTCTTCATCTATTTTACTTTTTAAATTTTATGTTTTTTAATTTACTATATGTATAACTTACAGTTATATATGGTTTTCGTACATTAAATTCTCTAACTACCAATTAGAATTACATAAATTCTGCCTTGTTACTGGAACCACTGGGGCATTAAAATAAAGTACTAAAGATAGAATAAAATACGATGAATTTGACGAAATTCGATTTATATTATGGTATACATTTAATTAGTATCACAAAAACAGGAAAAATAAATTTTATTTAAAATTCAGAGAAAGACCAATTTATAATTTGAATGAAAAAAATGTTAGTCATTTTTCATAGATTCAACTAACCTCTATTAAGAGGAATGACCACATTATTTCAGCAAATAAATATTTTCAAACTTAAAGCGTTACTTATGTAAATAATATAATTTAACCAGCGTTCTTTCTTTCCCTGTACAATGCCCTTCGAACATTTCAAAATGTTGTTTGCTTACTTGCTGATATAATTTTAAATTTCAGTTATTTATATACAAGAAGATTCTTTAAAAAGAGGAGGATTTTAACCTGTCATCTTTATTACCAAGAAGCCTCCATTATTCCTCTTTTTCGAATGTCATTACTATTCATCGGCATTTTCGAATTCAGGGCAGGCGGATTATTTTACGGAAAAGAACCATCTAAAGAAATAATTTCCAACTCAAACAATTCCTACCACCTCAGAATAACCAGCTCTTTTCAAGATCCTATTTAAAGTAGGTTAGAAAGAAAGTTGAAGCGAGGAGACTTAAGGTTACTGTACTCTGCCTGCTTAATAAACACGCTAATGAAACTTCACCTTCTCTTTTGGCAACATCAAACAATCGTCTTTGCTCTGGCGGGAATCATTTTTTATTCCATCCAAGTGACAGCGTTAGTTACCGTCTTTCGGATAAGAGAGTTCGTTCGGTTTTCATTGTGGTCTTTTTTAGGATAATGACCCTCATTCGAGAACACAGGAGTTGTTTCTGAAAGGAATGGGTAATTGATTGGAGGACGATAAAAATTTTCGATTGCACTTTAAAAGCCTCTTATGTGTCACACTTTACTCTGTGGCTTGGAAGAGTAATTTTAGAAATCTTGAATAAATGGATTAGAACTAGGTGTTGTATTATTCTTGTTAGTTTGCTAGTTCTCACTTTTGGGATCTTTAAGAGACGATTAAATCTTTTTGTTCAGCTTGTTTATTGAAGATTCTTCCTGCAACAAAAGTTTTAAATAGAATGTTTTTTGTCTTAAATACAACGTATGTTTTCCGAAATTGTGTTGATATTTTAGTTAAGAAAACTGTGACTTAGATTATGATTATTTCTATTTTCTAAAGAGAAATATATTGTTTAATAAACAGCTAATTATAACTTATTCATAAATTTAATGCTATTAAAAGTATGAACTAAGCCAAATTAAACATTTCAGAGTGTAATGGTTTAAATGATAGAAAAAAAACAGTTTTTATATTTTTTTTTGTAATGAAATTAAATTTTTCCTGACAACACTTGTTTGTATAATTGAAATCATTCGATTAGCTTAAAGTTTCTTAAAACGTTACAAACGAGAAGCAGTTTCAGTCGGGAACTTTTCCATAATAGAACACAACATTAAAAAGATTTGCGAAACAGCATTTTTTACAAGATTTCTGGACTATGCCAACAATTAAAACAATTTTAATGGAAATTGAATTTTATTTACATAAATCTTTTGCTACCAGGAAGAACCGGTATAATAGACGTGAAAAGATTCACTGGAGACAAAGAGGCATACTCCTAAACACACGCTGGACTATGAAACTTGACAAAATAGGACAGTATTTACAACGATATTTGATCATTTGCGTTATCATTCGGTCTAGCGAAAAAAGTGAATACTTCTGTGGGCAGGCTTTCTCGATTTTACTTAAAGAAAGTATTTTATAAATTGTGGGGATTGGTGAAAAAATTAGCACAACAATTAGACTAGCATTATTGAAAAGATTAACCAATATTTTTAATTTTGAAATAATGTTAATATTGTTTTGACCTGATTGTAGTATTCGAAGTTATCACCAGAACAATTCAAATTATGAAATAAAAAAAGCAATGAGAATTGTCAGTGGAAAATGTAATTTAAGGGTATTTTATTGATTTAGTTTTATTTTAAGAGAATTTGAATTGTTGTGGCCAGCTGCCGTTTATCTGATGCCCCGGTACTAATCTATCTGATACCTGATTTTTTTGTATGCGTTATAACTGACATTTTTATTAGGAAGTAAACAAGAAAGTGAATCTTTGTTTCTTACGAGAGCTGAAGTTAATAAAAGCGCATAGAAGCTACAAATTTTTTGTAAGCGACCCTGAATGAGTCGCTCTGCTTCAGCATAAGGCATTTATTGGATCGAAGTAGTGTTGAAAATTTGGCATAAGCATGTCGAATCTTCAAAATTTCTCTAAGAGACCTTAAAAAATGATTCACCCTGCTTTAACATGTCATTTATTTGGCTGAAGTAGTGTTGAAGTATTTGACAGAAATACGTCGAAGCTTCAAAGCAGTAGCGTGAGACCGTAAATGAGTCACCCAGCTCTAACATAAGTCATTTATTTGACCAAAATAGAGTTGGGCAATTGGCAGAAATACATCGAAGCTTCAAAAGTTTTCAAAAGACCATAAATGAATCACCTGGATTTAGCATAAAAGTAATTTAACTGAAGTAATATAAGTGCCCTTTTACTACTGAACAGAAAATTAAGGGGGAGTCATTATAGTGGGCAACTGCTAGCCGTACTTTGTCAAACAGTCACACACGGTATGCAAATGGATGACAGGCATTAAATCTTCTCATAACTAACTCCACGGAAATCTGACCCTTTCCCTCGAAGACCCCGTGCTATCGCTGCTGTGTTGACAACTAGAAAAAGTACACTCAACAGCTGCCATTCGAATGGCTTCGTTGAGTCAGGCCATCCCTAGAGAAATTAACCACAGGAAAGGCCATCATCCAGATGTTCTTTTCCGTACACACGAAAAACAACGAAGCAAGGGGGGGGGGGGGTGAACAAATTCAGCCTTGACAGAGAAGCGTTCTATAGGTGTTTTGTCCACGGCTTAATTAATTGCTTTTGTTTTCTTTTTTTGTAAAATGGTTGAAAGTAATTTCGACGAGGAGCTCATTACGTTGATGGACTTTCGTTTTTTTAGCAAATATTCTGAAGCGTAATTATAGCTTTTAATAGCAATGGTGAAATAAACTGTTTACTGAATTCAGTATTGCTGAATTGGATGAAACAATCCATGCAGTTACCCATAGACAGTAAATGGTTTGTTTGGTTGTGAAGTAAATGTATGAAGATGACATATTTAAAAAAATATCAAAGAGGAAGGGATATGAGAGAAGATTTTGATTTTGTAAACAAATTTGTCATCTTTATGATAATAATAGGGTCCGTAGAAGAGTTTAGAGGCAGACAAAACTTTGTCGAATGGCATATCAGCTATGAAGAATGGAGGAATTAGTAATTTTTAGAGGTTATTTTAGAATTTTGTATAAAAAGATAGAAACGATTCTCGCAGAATTTAGATCTCATGTTGTATAAAAGGCTATGAAAATGTTTATTATATAAGAAAATTTTAAAAATCCACAATAATATGATGTTTCTGAGGCACTAAGTTGAAACCATTAAAATCATCAGTTAAGAATGTCTGCAAGTTACCCATCTATCCCAACTATCCCAACTATCTTTATCGAAACATGATTACAGTTTTTTTTCTTATTATGTTATGTTTCCAGTAAACCTAGTATATCTGAACCTAATGTAGCAAAATATCAACAAGCTTTTCAAAAACATCGCTACGAAGATTTTTTTCTCCTTATTATTTTGTTAAGCTTTTCGGTGAAAAGGACATGACCACATTTAGGTCTGATATTTCAAATGAGTTAGGTTGCAAAAATATATACTTTATTATATACGTAACAAAATTTTTAAAACCCTCGATAATATAAAATGTCTGACCCAAACCATTAAAACTATTGAATCGAGGTTTCTGCAAGCTACCCATCCATCAAATACACCAGTCCGAATTATTATTATTATTTTTTTTTTTTTGCCTTTTTATATTATGTTCCTGTTTCCGTTCTCCTGAAATCCTTTTCCGGTAATACAATCCTGAACGAGGATTGTATTAACATAGGAAAAGTAGGTAATAGCTTTAATTCCCCTCAACTTTAGAGAGTCACGATTTTTTTTTTTTTTTGGTAAATTAATTTTGTGGTTTCATTGGATTTACAAGGGCCGTGTGCTCAGTCGTCTTCAAATTAAAATCAAATTTCAGAACATCGTTTTATTCTTCGTTTTTCTCGTGTTTTCCTACTATATGATTTTTAATAATTTTTCCCTATTGATAATCTCTTGCTGTAGCTTTACATTGCACTGTTTTATAGTTATAAAAGAGGTTGTTTTATAATTTAAAAGATTTCCTATCCTATAATTAAGGAGTATTTAGATCCTGTTGAAAAACAAAGGTTTACCATTTTGTTTAAAATTACTCTTGATTTTTTTATACACGAGATGATGAAACCAGCTCTTTCGAAGGTGATCCACAAATAAAGGTTTTGCTATTCCAGTTTGACATAATATTTGTTGCTTAAAAACCACTTCAGAATTTAAAATCAATTAAAAAATATCTGCTTTTTGGAAGTTCGGAGGAGAAGGTGGTCAGACTTGCATGGTCTAAGGACCCCTACAGAGCCTTACGGCCTTTGAACTGATCCAAATTCATTTGTTTAAACTATGCCTCTAGCCCTCTGAGCGGCACAAACGTCTTTTTACGTTTTTCAGGTTCAGTTCAAAAGCGGATCGCTCGTATTTATATGTACATTTTCTTAAACAATCAGGGATAAAGTGTTCTTAAGATTTCAGAGATATAATTAAATGAAAAAAATATCGATTCATTTACTTTAAAGCTAAGTTTTCTAACCTGATAGCTAAAAGTGCAAAATAATTGGGCACTCAGAGGGCTAGACTTCCAAAAGTAATGGGTGTAGTGTTATTGCTTTCTCGTATACGAAGTATACAAAGAGAAAGTATTGTAATCGTCAAAAAATTCGAACTCGAGATTTTGACGATTCTCCACGTTTTAAACCTCCCTGAGTCCGAAAAACACAATTTTCGAATTATGTCTGTCTGTCTGTGAACACGATTACTCGAAAATTATTAGAGCTACTGGGATGAAATTTGGTATGTGGTCTTTGAATATAATTTGTAGGTTTCTATCAAATTTTCGACAAAATCCGTCTACGGGAAATTTGTCTATCTGTCTGTCCACGGTCATGTGAACACTATAACTCAAAAACTTGAATAGGTATATAGATAAAATTTGGTACACAGTTTTATCATCATGAATGTTGGTCCGTATAAAATTTTGGGCCAAATCCGTCAAATGGTTGACTGTCTGTCGGTCTGTATAATCGCATACTTGATTAAGCATTCGTTTCAAAACTAATCCCCATGCGCATGCGTACTGATAGCAATCTCTGGTACCAAGCGGGAGGATTACGTCACTTTGTCCTTGAGACGGAGTTTGTGATAGATATGTTTTATCTCCTGTTTTGCTTTCGCTATCTCGTATTAGCGGATCTTGCTGGAGTGTGATGTAAAATAAATATTGCTAAGTTTTAATACATAGGCATCTCTTTTAATATAATTCTTCACCTAAATATTTTACAATCACTATAATCTGCAATGAAAAACCTTCTGATATTCGTTGCATTCTGGATTACAGTAGGTTCGATTTTTTTTATCCACGCAAGGGGAGGGGAAATGACAAATTTTTGAGTAGCATACGAGAAAGTTTAGGGGAGACCACTCTCGCTGGTATGTTTTTAATGTGCGTTGAGAATGTCAGATTAAGTTAATCGGGAGCATGATGATTAAAGTAGGCGATGTAACTTCATAATTTTGAAAAGACCATGCAAAAGGATTCACATTTTATACTTTTAATATAGGGCAAGGTTGCTCAACTTGTACCACAGCCTAAAATCGTACATATTCCATTCTGACTTTGTTCTCGTCGAATCAGAACGCTAACGGCAGTGCGATGACTACTAGCATCGGCGATGCTAATTCCATTATGTAGAACGGAGATTCGATGCGTCACAACCTAACCTCGAAGAAAAATAAGTTTTCGGTTATTCTCGTATAGTTCTCTTGCATATTTCGTAAGACGTGGAGTAATAAATATTATAAATAAATTGTTATTTCTTAGGGTATCATTCTGTGCTATTGGAACAGTTCCTTTTATGCAGTAATGACACTCTGGTTCAATTCATTTTTTTATGATGATTACTTAAAATTTTACACTTGCCGGTACTTAAGTCGTACCACAAACGAGTCTTAAATCGTACCAGTCACCCCTTAAGTATCTCTTGCACATCTAAAGCAAGAGTAATTTCTATAAAGATAATATCATTTATAGAAAGAGACTATTGTTCTTTTTAATATGTAATGTGAAATGTGCCTTTCCAATTTTTAGGCAATGTCCATAAACGTGGCAAAACGTACCGATAATACTTAGAGACAAGAAGATATGGACGAGGCGTTATGAAGATTACCCAATGGTGATATGGGCTTAAACGGAGGTATAATATTCTAAACCGAAACCGCAACGTCACCTTCTAGAACTAAATAAACATTATAAATTTGGAAAACCGTAAGGGTTGACCGAGGATTAACTCAAGACAGAATAGTTTACTCAAAGCATAGTAATACGAGGTGTTTTTGCTTCCAAGGTACGGCATGAGGCATTGGTGATACTACTTAAAAACCGGTTTCCTTAGTCGTACCGATGTTATTATTCTAAGATTTGTTTATTTCATTCGACATAGTAAGTGTATTTTGAACTTTTTTTGTAATAAATAGTTGCAATATTCATATAAGTTGTGAATAATGCAAAATTTAATCCTTCATTTAATAAAACCTGCAATCTATAGACTTTTTCCCTTAGGGAGGAAGACTTGAACAACCTTACCCTATTATTAATGAGTAAAGTAAAATATCGAACAATATCGATTAGAATTTCTTCTGTTTAAAGCAGAGTTCCAGAAATAGAAAACTTTATCGCGTCTTGATGACATCGGACAATGTTCCAGCTCGGTCACCATAAACTTCGTTCACCAAACATCATGTTTGTGCATGATAAGAAGTTTGATTTTATCCAGACATCTCCTTTTCTGACCCCTGACTATTATGTGGTGCTGTATGCATGTATTTTAAGTTACAAAATATCAACATGATTTTGACAAGGTTTATTTGGTTCTGACCTTTAGGTGATAGCAAATTAGGTCTAACAAAATCCACATGCTACAAAGAATAGATGGCTTCACGAAGTATAGGAGTCCATTTTCTATGTGCGAGTTGACTAATTGGAAGAAATATGGTTACTGGAATCATGCTCAAGATGAAGAGGACTTTTGTGTTATTTGATGTTAAATTAGCCCTTTTGGGGGGATAATGTTTGTGAGCAAATACATGTTATTTTTAATCCATAAATTTAACGAAATTTATGTTTGCATCTAAATACTATTTAAGGCATAGGAATGGTGTTTCACCACCTCCAACATTGAAACAAAACAAATCGAGAAAAATAAACGAGTTTTGCGTTTTGAACAGCTTGGGTTAGTTGATACAGTTATTGTTATTAAAAGAACTTTCCCTTTTCATTAAAAAAGTAGATAAAGTTATAGTAAATTTAAATCTACTTTATTCCTGTTGATAGCTATGTTTTGAAATCCTTTCGTTTAATTTCCATGTGTTAAAAGAATTGCAACATAATTTCCTTGAGATATATCTTAAGAGTAATCGTTTGCCATAAAAATTTCCTTACTCGGAAAACTAATTTCATTTTGTTTTTATTTTTATGCTTTTGATTTTCTAATTGTGTCATCGTACACACTATGGTGTCAATTAATGAAATATCTTAGTCATATCGCACCTCAAATGTTTTCTAAACCTGTAGCAAATTGCTGCACTGTATCACACAGTACGAATGCGCCTGTTTCCAACATTTACTCTGTGTTTACAATTTGCGCAAAATTTAAAAGGAATAAATTTAAAAACGCGATTTTATTAGCGTATTAAAATGTAAAATATGTTATTTTAATTATTTTCCATTTTTTCTATTATATGTGATATTTTAATTTTTTAACTTTCTTAAATAATCTTTTAACGACACCTCATTTTAATTACTTCTACTTCTATCGTAATAAGCTCACTACAACTTTCTTTTCGAGTCACGTGTCTTTTCCGGGGAAATTCCCTTCTCTGGGTACTTAAACTTTGTGCGCATTCCTATCTGCCCCTTTTCACTCCAACATGTAAACGAATAACAACGTCGCGCTGCTTCGCGCGTTACCTTTTTTCAATCTGGTCATGGATACTCGTATAATACGATTATCTGAACTATTGCAAAGTAACATACTATTGTCTACGATGGAATAAATGAAGATTTGACAACTGCTGTCTTTTCCTTAACAACATGGATTACTTCACCTTTAGAACGTGATTTTTCATATATAGTGTGTGTGTGTTTAATTCATTATTATAATATTAATAAATCTTGATATCATTTTTTTTTCAAATTCACTATCAGGTGGTGCCACGAGTATACAATCAAGATTTAAATAAAATATTCAATTGTTTGTTAATTAAGTTTTAAAAATATGGAAATAATAATAAAATACGAAATATCAGTAAAAGAAACTTAAAACATCTAAATTTCGGATTCAAAAACTAGAGTTATATTACCAAAAGATATGAAACAAAATAAAGAATATTTTCAAAGAGAAAAAATTGTTCTTAACCATTACGAGCAGCATGATGTGCAGTAGATTCAAAATTTAAATTGCGCCCGTCAGTTTACATTTATCAAGTGAAGCAAGAATTGACTTCAGTGCGAAACTAATATAATTCAACACTGTCTAAAATATCGAAAAAAGAAACTACGAATAGTTATTCCTGATACTGTAACACTCATACTTTTCATACGAACAAAATTATTGAATATTCTTTTGGTAAAAATTTCATACATAATTCTATTTTCCCTATTTAATATACTTGCTAATTATGATTTTTAAAATTTCATGAAAGAATAGCGTTTCTCATTCTAACTATTTTTCTGATAAGAAATCACCTTGTTTCTCGTCAGTTAGATGACTAAAGGACAATAATAAATCTAGTTTAACATTATCTAAAACGAAAAGATATTGTGAATATTAACTAACGCAGTTGTAATTTTTATATTTTTTATACAAATACAATCATTAAACGCTCTGTTTCGTAAAACTGATACATAATTCCACCCTTTTCCTATCTAATCAACTTCCTAATTATCATTTTTGAAATTTCATGGGATAAAAAAAATCTTTTCATTCCGACTATTTTCCAAATTAGAAATCATCCCTTCTCTCATAAGTTAAACGACTCAAAGAGAATAATAAAAAAAAATTCAGCCCCAAAAGAATGGAAAACCATTTTATGAGCGTTTTTGTCATTTACTACCTAATTAGACTAAAAGCTGGCAGTATTTTTCTCCCCATGTGGAATGGAAAGAATAAAACGCAAGTTAATGGCTAAGTAAGCTTTCAACCATGCATTAAATACGGCTTCGTATGAATTTGTATAGGCTGTGAAAACTTAAGCAAATTACTTTATGAAGGCTATATCGCTAAGTACATTTTTGGACACGATTTTTAATGAGGGCTCTTACTACTTTTGAATACTACATATGAATTTTTATAAGCTGTTAGAAATTGCAAATTTCTTTGGGAAGGCTACACGGTTAAATACATTTTTAGTCAAACTATTTAATGAAAATTCGTTTCTGAATAAATTTCACTTCTTTTATTTGTTTTGAATAAGAAAGCTTTGATAATAGGTATTTCTGGAAAACACCGATGCGAAACGCTTATACTATTCTCCCATAAAGTAAAGTAAGAGAATCTTCATAACATAACGCTTAAAAACAATCAACAGAAAAAATAGAATAAATTTAGAAAAAGAACTTAACTAAAAATTTAAACTAGAACAACAAAAAAACAACTAAAATTATTTTTATTTATAAACATTACAATTCAGAGAGTAAAATTTAGAAAAAATTAGATGAAATGAATACAATATTTAAGTAGCGCACAATTGCAGCAGCACAACAAAAAACAGAGAATAGAAATCAAGGCCATACAAAGAAAGCCAAAAATAATAATAATAAACTCAGAGTTAACGTCGCTTAAAAAGCAACACCACCCATCTCACTTTTTTGAAATTTCAAGGCGAAAGAAA
>BGPR01000774.1:264535-276680 GCA_013235015.1 Araneus ventricosus
GTTCATAGAACGCTATATTCGTTCATAGAACGCTATATTCGTTCATAGGCGCTATATTCGTTCATAGAACGCTGTATTCGTTCATAGAACGCTGTAATCGTTCATAGAACTCTGTATTCTTTCATAGCCGCTATATTCGTTCATAGAACGCTATATTCGTTCTGGTGTAAAATAACCTTTTCTCGGAAAAAAAATGTGTTTAAGATGAAGAATTCACAATATTGCGGTTGAAATCTAGAAGTTGATACACGCTCTTAAAACTCTGCCAAATCGTCAAAGTAAGACGTTGACCGCTTCATTTCATTGGCGTCAAGTCGCCAAATCCAAATGCAGGTAATACTTGCATTAGCTTTGGCGACTTGGTGCCATTTTAAGAGTGTGTGCCAACTTCTAGATTTCAACCAATAATGAGGATGATACAATGTAATAATATTTTGGATGAAATAATTCAAACGAGATCGGTGAGAAATGAAGCAAATGGGCTTAGGCGAGCCACAGAACGTTTAGATCAGCGTCTCGGAGCGCTAAATCGCCAATTTGGCTGTATAAGAGTCGGGAAAATCATGGTACGCATGTAATCGATGCACTGGATCAGCTATTATTATTATATTACTCGCTTAAACTGAAAAAGTCTTATACGAAATTGTTCACAAACAGTTTAAAGAAATACTTTGATTCGAAACGGTAAGTTTTATTTAGGAATTCTCGCACAGATACGTGAAGAAAAAATATGTCTCGCAAACATTCAAAGAATGATTCAAACTAAATCCCAAATATTTTCTTTTTTAACTTCCCACCTTTGTATTGGGTAGAAAAAAACTCATCGACCCATGCAATCCCAAATATCTACAATAAAAGTCGATTTTTACTTTTTCAGGGGATTAATCTAAATTTTGCTAGTGATCGACAATCATCTCCGCTGAGAAAGCGCTCCAAAATTTGGCGGAAAAAAAGCAAACACATGTCCAAAAGACAACGGCCATTGTTCGCCGGAAATGAGCCCAGTCCAATCTTTGCAGGAACATCTTCCGCCATGACATGGAATCGCTGAGAGACGGCTGTCGTTTCAGTTTTCAGTAGCCGCATTAGATTCGCGCGGGAACAATGTAAATGCTGGGAGAAGTTGTTGATCTAGTTTCCTTTCCCTTCACAATTGCCGTTTGTTTTCCTATGAAGAGCGATTTCTTTCCAAAAATAAGAAGTATTAAAAAATTGTTTTTTGACATGTATTATGCCAACTGCTATATCTCATTACTAATATAATAGCCCAGATCTGTCTCTCGGTAACGTTCTGACGTCACCAACAAGAAAACTCGCGCCGTAGCACTGCGAGACTTTAAACAGCATTATTTCATTGTTAGAGAACCTAAATTTCAGTAATTTTAAATTTAAAAGAGTAATTGCCGTTCTAATTTCAAATTTAATGGCTCTAAAATAGTGAAATAAAATTTTCTATCGAATGATATAAAATGTATCTCGCTACGTTCAATAGTTCCCGAGAAATTTTAAATTATATTAATCATATATTTCAAATTAATTTCCGTTTTTTAATAGAAGGCAGTAAATTACGTCAGTGGTATATCATGCGCTTGATATAGTTTGGACGCCATCTGATTATTTATTGCAATCGTGATGATATAATTTGATAATATTTTTTGTCATCTGACAAGCAAAGAAGTGCTTTATTTTGATTAGAATTTCGAAAAAATTTCTTTGAAATTTTAACTTTTGACTTACGTTTGACAACCTGAGAATTTCATGGTTATTGAATTATAATAAAATTGTTAAACAACGAAAAATACTTCACACGGAATGCTGTTTACCAAGAGGTTTTTTGAATAAAGAAATATGTAAATAAAAAAATATGTTTATTTTTTTGTTTTCAATCAATGTTAAACATTTCTCTCGCATATATATCCATTTAAACACTTCAAATTTGACTGGAAATCTCTCGAATGAAGAGGCAATTTTCACCCGTCTTACCATGACGAGTGATCTTCTAGTTGATGTTTCAATCTGAGACGGTATTTTTTGTATTTATATTTTAGTGAATGAGGTTTGGATGTGTAATAACAACTTAATTGCGAATGTTTTTGTAAGAACAGTGTACTCCCAACTATCCGACTTTATGTTGCAGAAATTTAGGCCGGATAACAAAAAAAACCCGGACCGGCTGAAGTTTCGTAAGTCCGGACTTTCTATCCTATCCAAACACCCTTTTCATACCCAAATCCATTCGTATTAATATTTCTGGATCTCATGGTACAGGCAAGAACTTTATACATGTTTGTCATATACTGAACTATACGTGTTAAAATTTATAACAAAAAAGCACGTCTAACAATAAATATACTGTACACATTTTTAAGATAAATTTCATAATGTCTAACTTTATTGCCGGAAACATAAAACATGTGCACTGTCGAGTATGGACGCAATGCACTAATAAAAAATCACAAATGTAAAACGTAGGCTTAATTCTTATAAGAATTATTCATAATTTTTTACCCTGTAAATACTTGCTATGTGCTCTACGCTTTAAAAATTTATTACAGGAAGAGAAAGTCATAGAATAAAAAGTTGTACACACATTGATAAATTTTATGATTTCTAGCTTAATTACAGGAAATAACAGCGTGTACACTTCGTAGTATGAAGACATACACTTTTAAAATAAGCAATACTTTAAAACATAGACTTATTAAGTACAAAAATTATTTAGATTTAATGAACTCTTCCTTGATAAATGATTATATTAATGTTAAAAAGTAGAAATGAGATGAAAGAGTAAAAACTGAAAGAATTTAGTTTTTGAAAGAGTCCTTGATAAATACTTGAATGCCACCTTGGAACGCCTTGGCAAAGTAAATTATTTCTCATTTTTTTAACTAGTTGAAAATCTACTGTGTTTTGAAAACTCTCCCATAAAACTCATAAGCATCGTACCGCGTTTACACCCTTTAATATAAGTTGACTTGTTTTATGTTTGTAAAGATAGAATTTTATAACCGATTTTTCACTCCTTGATGTACAATAATTCTGAAATTTTGCACACTTGTATGTTCCCGATGTCGATACAATATTTTAATATTTCAAAACTTAATTAAAACTAATCGATTAACTGAAAACTAAATGTTAATTCAATATGCGTGGCTCCACCTGGTGGTGGAATTCACACAATGGATAATATGACTCCATAATAATTATAAAAATGAATTATTAAATATTTCTCACTAACAATTCAATTTCCAATGCATAACGTTTCCATTTACTTACGAATTTACCGTTAGCTCAAAGTAAGGTTAACTGTAATAAAAACTTATAACAAACTATTAAACTGTGTCTTATAGGTAATTTTGAGTTTTCGAAGTGGATTAAAACATTTTATCCATGCATAAAAAACTAATCAAAAGGTGGGACGTGTTTTAACAAACCTTACCCCAAAATTATTGAACAGTATTGTATCACACCTGGGTATATTTATTTTTTAAAAAACAAATGTAAAACTTCACGCATGAATGGAATACACCTTAAGCAAATAAAAGAGAAACAAATTCCATTCGGCAGCCTAATATACTATCTATTAACTCTTCTGTTTTTCTTCTGTTTGCGGAACAGAACTCAGACGAGGCTCTAATGGATTCACTTTTTTTATTCTCCGCGTGCCTCCAGAAGGGGGACCACGGGGAGCGGGTCCATTAAAGTTGGTCCGCACTCAACCGTATCGATATACTTTTTTAATTGCTTCTCTTGACTGTAAGAGAGGAGAGATGATGATACCCAACATCGCATCTATCAGAAACAGACATCTGAAGCTTCATTAATCTGCATGGAGCGGCGTAGCAACAACCTTTCGAAGAACAGAACAAAGGAGTTTTCCCGCCGTTTCTCATTGTGCCGCAAATTAATAGAACAATATATTCAATTCACGTTGCCATTCGCCTTATGATGATTTCTTTTTTCAATCAGATTCGGACAAGATGCAGATGTGCCCGGCAGGGCTTTTTCTTTCTTGAAGTCCGCAAAGGAGGTCAGTTTTTTGAATATCGTCGTCGCTTTGGTATTCCTGGAGCATAACTCTTTCCCGTTGTGTTGTCTTTTTGCACTAAGGTCTCTTGCATGTGGTCATCGTATACTTCTATCACGGATTGTGAAAAAAGCATGCAACAATCGCAAAAAATAGATATACTAAACAAAAATTAAATAAAAAGAAAGAAAACTATAGATAATAAACAGCAGATTTAGACATAAACGATGACAATACATCTTTAAGCGTACAAACGCAACAGCCTCAAGTGATTGCATCAACAGAAGTTTGAAACGAAAATATTTAAAACACATAAAAATTAATTTAGAAAGTAAAAAATGTTCAAAAAGGAAGAAATGAATGAGGAATCGAATGGCAAACTTTATCGAACACCACTCACCATAAAGATTCCAAATGAGACAAGATTTTCTGTCAAGGGTAAGATTATAAATCAAAAGTATACCCTTTGTGGCCTGAATCCTGTCCAATATCAATATGTGAAACATTCTGAAGGATCAAAATGCAAAATCCTTAATGAATAATCAAAAGATAATAGAGAGTGTGTTAAACCTAACACTCTCTGCCGAAATTTTAGATATAATCCAGGCGACACCAAATACACAGGAAGCAACTAAAAATTAGAAGTTAGCACCTAGCTCCATCTATGAAAAAAAATTCTAACTAATTAATCAGAATAAAAAACTAATCTTTAAACAGTTATAACAAATTAAATTAGAAAAATCATTAATATATTAATTAGAAATATTTTTATACTCCTTTTAAATAACTATTAATACTAATGAAAGAATTTGGGAATCCGTTGTCTTTAAGAATATTCTTTAAATTATCTAAAGCTTTAACTAAATTTGAATGGTTATTACATATGCTATTTATTCTATTAATTTGAGAAAAAATGGAATTCCTAAAAATTTTATAATGAAGATTTGTATGAAAATTACAAAGTAATATAGCCTTAAAATTAAATTCTTTTCCTTTATCAAATAAGCCGACAGAAACACCTGAATTTAATATTTCAATTTCCATATCTAAAAAATTGCATTTGTTAAGGTGATTCAGGCCACAAAGGGTATACTTTTGATTTATAATCTTACCCTTGACAGGAAATCTTGTCTAATTTTGGAATCTTTATGGTGAGTGGTCTTCGATAAAGTTTGCCATTCGATTCCTCATTCATTTCCTCCTTTTTGAACATTTTTTACTTTCTAAATTAATTTTTATGTGTTTTAAATATTTTCGTTTCAAACTTCTGTTGATACAATCACTTGAGGCTGTTGCGTTTGTACGCTTGAAGATGTATTGTCATCGTTTATGTCTAAATCTGCTGTTTATTCTCTATACTTTTCTTTCTTTTTATTTCATTTTAATTTTTGTTTAGTATATCTATTTTTTGTATCTGTATTATATTATAAATAGCTACATTTGCGCCTTTATATATAATACAGTGAAACCTCTCTGAGCGGCCACCCCTCCGTTCCGAGAAAAATTGGCCGCTCAGAGGGGGTGGCCGCTCTGAAGGGTTTTCGTTACAATTACAAGATAATTGCTATAATACATATATAAACAAGTCTGACCCATATTTCTTATTTAAAATGAAGTTTGAGACTTATCTAAAAAGAAAATAGTACTTTATTTAATATTTTTTTACATTTTTTTGAAAAAAGGATACAATTTGTGACTGTTTTAAGTTTTTACCCTTCTCGGAAAAAACCATTTTTTCAAGTTCGTTTTTCAGTTTAAAAAGTAAATCTCTAACCGATGCGTTTGTTAAGTGGGATGGGCGAACCCACCCGGCGGCCGTTCAGAGGGGTTGGGTGGCCGCTGCTAGGGGTTATTTTAACATTAGGTCTATAGGCCAAAAAATCCGTGCCACGAAAAATTGGCCGTTAAGAGGTGTGGCCGCTATGCAGGGGTGGCCGTTCGAAGAGGTTTCACTGTACTATGAATTTTTATTAATGTTTTATTAATTAAATTAATCAATTTATAAATTTAGTCAATTTATAACTGTCATGCAACAATCACGTCAGACTCGCAGGCTAAGTAAGAAGGACCGCCGAAAGTCGAGCCGGACTCGAAGAATGCACCCCACACACACTCGGGCTCTCCACACGTCAAAACAAATACCTGGAAACGGTAAATAAACAAGACTCAATGGAGCAACGATCATACGACAGTAGCACTTGGCTGAGCAAGTAATGGGTTAAGGTTGCACCCCTGCGTGTTGCCGCTTGAAATCTGGCCTGCCCTCCCCTTTGGAATTGTAATTATGGTGAGTAATTAGCGGATGGAAGTCTTTCTTCGGGCTATATATATATATATATATACCCAGTCACGTCGCATAGTGTTACGAAAATCTGACATCCAGCCACCTTTTGTAATTTATATTAATATAATGAGAATGTGTATGGTTTCTATTCAGAGAAAACCAAGCTTAAAAATCAATAAACAATCAATCTAAAGAATCTTATAGTTCAACTCATACAGCGCTCTATTTGCCATGGATAAAAATACTCTTGGAAACAAGAAAAAATATATTTAACTATATCCCGGGCCGGTGGTCCTCCCCCCCACCCCACCCACCTCTGAGCCTGGGCACCAGGGATTTTGTCCCTCCTGTCGCATTCTCTCGGCGGGCATATAAACAAGAATAAAATCCCAAGATTTTATATTAAAGACATCAGAAGTCCTGGATTAGCCCGAATGCTTCCGATTTTTGACTCCTTGCCCTGAATTGAAAACACGCCCTCGATTTGCTTTGCGGAATGTTCCAACTAAATTAAATTATTCGTATCGGAGACTAATAATATGTACTTCCCTTTTTTTTTAACTAACTTCTGGAGAATTTTCCTTTCCAAATTTTTCTATACATAGAATATAGTCAGTCTATTACGACTAATATTGCTGAATCAAACTGAAGGAAATTTAATATAAAACTGCAACATATAATAAGTTTCTTTATTACTTCCTGATTTTTTTGAAATTTTTTGAAGTTGTACAATACAGGATTTTGTCTATTTCCTCATCCTATCCCACTTTTCCCATTGTAGTTCTGCACTCATTCAGCGATTTCACTTTCTGGTGAATTTTTAAAATTATCGGATGTATGCACAAACCTTCATAACCAACTTAATAACCAAATTCACCCCTTTTCCAAATTTCCCCTCCTCCTCCAAAATTCCCCTACTCCACCAAAATTCCCCTTCTCCTCCAAAATTCCCCTCCTTCTCCATAATTCCCCTACTCCAAAATTCCCCTCTTTTTCCAGAATTCCCCTCATCCACCAAAATTCTCCTTCTCCTCCAAAATTCCCCTCCTCCTCCAAAATTCAAGTTGGCGCATATGATAATCTGGAATTTCCTTTCACAAATTTCAGTTTATTTAAATTTGATGCCGTATTGCGTTCAATGAATCGGAAGATTCTGTGAAGTACTGCACCAAATTTAATAAACATGTTGCGGGAGAATTTTAACTTTTTATATCCCGATGTTACTTAAAAGTCCCTCTTTAATCGCGCTTATATCTTCGTAATATGACCGCCTACTTAACGGTATTCACTATAACACGAAAGTCGTAATTTCAAAGGAATTAAATTTTTTAAATTGGGTTATTTTAATTGATTAAAAAGCATTTCCCTCTTTACTTGAGTTATTCTGCACCAAAACTTAGCTAATGATGCAAAAATAAAATTAAAATTTGAAGGTAAATTAATTTGGAATATAAATTACTAAAATATAAGAATATCGTGTAAGCATTTTATTGCACTCATATAACTCAAATCGCTGTCTAAATCTAATACAATTTTAAATAAGTTGGGATAAATCAAACGAATGTTTAAATTTAAAATAATCGTAATTGCATACATCAATTATACAATTGCCCATCAATTCTCAGAAACATTATTAAGAACCAAATCTGGCAAGACATCGTTTATAAATTTGAGGCTGAAGGACGTTACTTTAAGTCTATGAAGTCTATAAACCATCCATAGTCTGTATAAAACTACTTCAAGAACCTAAAAATATACGAAAATAGAAAAAAAGTTTTTAAGTTTTTGGGGAAAACTTCTATTTTTTCCAACTTTCGGGACATTGTATGATGATGTTGTAGTTAAGAATGACAACGGGTCGCTGAGAAAAAAAAGCTGCGGATAGTGGTTTTCTTAAATAGCTCTTTATTGCATCAGTTTCCTTAGAATAAAAATAAAAGGTAGTCTTCGGGTGATATCATACGACCTTAGTTAAATCATCTCACGTGAACAATTCCTTCCACTGCGCTTCGCGACAATATCAACAGGTTGTTGAAAGAAACTGCAGCAGTTGTTTCTTCCCCGCTTATCGGAAAAGTAAATATTTTCTACTGTCTGGCGCTTATAAATATGCTTATGCACTTCACAGACCGTGTTTCCGTTCCGTTGTGATACTGAACTTCGGACAGCACTGGCTCTTATTTGACAACCATTGTTTCAGGGTCGCGAACTATGGAACTGCGATAATAGGAGTGCAGTCAGGACTTTTAACACGATAATGTTTATAGCCTGGATACTATCTCTCAATTTCAACATGCATAATGTGACTATACGTTCCGTTTTGAACGGATGTGTCCCATTTTTATGTAGCTTGTTCCGTTCTACCCAAGTACAGCTTCAGGACCCCGAAATGTCCCTTTGTCCCCAAGTACAGCTTCGGGACCCCGAAATGTCCCGTTGTCCCCAAGTACGGCTTCGGGACCCCGAAATGTCCCGTTGTCCCCAGGTACAACTTCGGGACCCCGAAATGTCCCGTTTTCAGAAAAAAGAAACTAGCCGTAACAATTTTTTTTTAAAAAAAGGCGTGAAAAATAAAAAATATATATAAAAATCCAGCCTAGTTCCTAGTAGAGTGGCGATGGTGGGGCATGTGCAATACGTCCCATGCATATGCAAGTTGGTCAGAAACATGTTTGCCCGCACTTATTTCTTACTACATTACACTGCAAAATGTGACGGAATCGAACACTGGGAATGTTTCAACCGTCTGGTAGAATTGTTCAAACACTTCCACATCGATAATGTGAATCATGCGAACTTTCATATAATTGAATATATTCAATATCTGCTCGGCACTAATGCACCCATAGAAAGTATATTTTTTCTATGAATAAGTTGTAAGCGAAAAAACACAGTTGCAAGTAGCAATTCTTGCACAATGTTAATTGCAAAAGTAAATTTTATGAAATCCTACCCAGAATTTCACTTTTATTTGAACCAATACCAAATGTTCTTAAGAAAAAATGCATTTTCCTGAAAAATAGAAGACTACATAAATTATTTATTTCCACGAGTTCATTCCGCTCTTTTTCTTAATAAATAAAAACTGTAGAAATATGCTTTTTCTTGAATACGCAAACTATTACCTAAAATTAGTGGATGTCCCGTTTTGAGAGAAGAAATAGATGATCACTTTAAAAATGCCTGATGCAAAAAAACGTTCGAACCACCCTTCAAGGCAGACCGTTGAACCAAGAGCTACCAAATTTGGTACCTAGATGCTTCTTGGGCAGTAGGTGCTCATGAAGAAAGAGTTTTTCAAAATTTTAAACAGATTTTTAATTAAAAACTAATGGAAACATCGAGGTTTATAGTCAATAACTTCTGAACATATTCTTGCATAAAAAGTATTTTTGCGGCATTTTAAAATTCCAAAAATTAATTTTTCAGTTATACCAGTTTTATTTCTGTCAAATATTTCTCTAATTTTTATAATTTTTAAAAAAATATAACAATACTTTTCATTGTTCAAGTTACTGAATTCATATACACGTACACTGCAACAATAAAATACATTTTTTTTGTATGCATGTTATCGTTGATATATAATTATGAGAAAATTTATAAAAACAATTTATAGACAGTCGAATCAAGCGTGAAACGTTAATATGTTACGATGTTTGGAACTGGAGGTCAGAATCGCCTTTGTTTGTTTATTTAATTTTTTCATGATTTGAAGTACAGATGAGGGTGCTAGACTTTTATACGATATCATATTATAAGCGAATCTGTTTTACAAAATAGAACTCTCGCAAAAATCGTCAGTGTTCTCCACAAATTTCTCATATACTTCCACAGTACGGCACGGTTTGTGTTCAGCTTCGTCTTGTGATGAAGTGAGTCTATTATACATTTTGGAATAATACCTCTTCCCACAGACCGATATGGTCCAAACTTTATATAAATATACAGGCTGTAACAAACAGACAACCGTTTCATTTAAAATAATTTAATGATAAGTAATATAACCATTATTTACATGTATTTACATTAATTCAAAACAAAAGGGAACTAAACATTTCAGTTAGCGGCCGATTCAATGTTCTGATCTCTCAATGCTGTCATCACAGCGCGTCATCTCAGATCACAACACAACGTTCGCGCCAAAGTCCTCTTCGCTTCTTTTTTTTCTTTTTGCGGGGGAGAAAAGAAAGTTTCTAATGTAATTTGATCTCCTGGCGTAGCTAACTAGGGTGCAGTGCGACGGCTCTAGTCGGATGTTCTGTTAAATTAGCAGGCTGGACGTTAGAAGGCTTTGATGTTAAGCCCATGTATCAAATTGCGATATTCTAGTTGGCTACGTTTTTTAGTTATTACATTGAGTTATAATACACAAGGGGAGACAGACAGAGAGTTTTTCCGTTGATGTATTTTATCCAAAATTTCATACAGATTTACAATTTTGGTGTAAAGACCACACGCCAGCATGCCGAATTTCACCCATCTAGTACGTTCTGCTTTCGAGTTCGCACGCACATAGACAGAACGCCACCCCATGCCCCCATATCTGAAACCCTTACAGCATACACATAGACAGACAGACAGACAGACAATCAACTGCTACAGCAAATCTAAGCATTTTTGAGTAAAGTGCTTAACTTTATTTCCACTTGAGCTATCTTTTTCTGAATGATATGGAACGTTCCAGGTGTTGTTTCTATTAATTTATACTTCTGATTCTGTTCCTTTTCTGTATAGTCCTGTTCACTGCTTCATTTAAATCTTAGATTTTGCGTCGCATGACACTTCACCCTCTTTTTGAGTCCATCCACAATCGACAGTTTTTATATTATCCCAAGCGATAAACTTATGTTGAAGCAATTGCTACAATCTTCATCTGCAACGTTGGTGACATTTAAATTGTCATTTCCAATATTGAAAGATGTTTTGTTCATCGTTCATATGTGTTTGTTTGGTTTCAGCGCAACAATGGTTTTGTGCTGCACTCCTTGAGGAACCTACTGAATCCATTTCTCTAAACCGAAAAAAGTCCAAACATACGCAATCCATTGTCTTGCATCCTTTTCACCTTCGCGTTTTCTCTTTAAAGCTCTTGATTCGGTTGACTAAAACTGACGCCACCTTCTAAAAGATCTCCAGAAAGAAAAAATGAGGAAACTGATCGATAATTACAAGGAAAAACCAATCGCTTTTCCGTAGCTGATGATGAGAAACGTTTGAATTTTTGAGGGAAAACACCATTTCCTTTCATTGTTTAGAATTAATGATGGGAAATGCATTCGCATTCTGAAACAGACAGGTGGTTCTCCTGACCTTCAACTTTCGAATGTTGTTGTTGTTTTGTCTTCAGACATTATCACTTCCTTCAAAACGCACAAAGAATTCGATTCTGACAAGTTTTGAGAGTTTCTAAAAATTTTTATTTGACGTAGAGATGGCATTGGGTTGTGCAATTACAAAATAGCTTCAGTATGTGCATAGTAGAATACAGGTTCGAATCTCTTTACATTTTTTCCCTTAATGGTACCCCCTCATCTATTCCCCCTACCCTACCCTACCCAAAATTCGCATCGCTATTGTATGCGTGAAAAAAGAGTAAATTTATAAGAGAATTACAGAAATGCAATTTAAATGAAGTACACTAAAAGAATGTCATAATTTATTCTACTTTTTCCTTCAAATATAATTGAATAATTAAAAAAATCACAAGAATTATAGAAACATAGTTTAACCAACATAATTTAAATGAGGTACACTTAAATAATGGTATAATACATTATATTTCTTCTTTCAGAAGCAGTGAAATAATTTTAAATATCACAAGAATTATAGAA
>BGPR01000774.1:276690-301579 GCA_013235015.1 Araneus ventricosus
TGCTCACTAAGGAAAGTTTTTCAAAATTTTAATTAGATTTTTAATTAATTAATCGAAATTTTGACGTTTTTACTGAGTAACTTCGGAGCATGTTATTGTACAAAAGTTATTTTTCTGCTACTTTAAAATGCCGAAAAATTAGCTTTCCACTGATATAAATTTTATTTCCGTACCATTTTTGTCTAATTTCAATAAATTTTAAAAACTATTTTTACGTATATTTTACAACAATGTTTTTCATTGTTTTAGTTACCGCATTTAAACACGAGCGCGTCGAAGCGATATCTAATATCTATCGTTGCCATACAATTAAGAACAAATTTTTAAAAAGATTATCAAGACAGACGAATCAGGCCTGATACAATGTGTCGGACTAGAGTTTTGAATTTTTTTTTTTTCCCCTCATGATACACTTTCATCTTCTGTGCGTAATATCTGTGACTTTCTCCTATGCTCATTTTCTATAAAGTCATCAATCATATAATTAAATGCACTGACTTATTCAAATGTATTCATTTTACTGTTCAACGGCTTGTTGAGCTCACCTTTCGAATTATGGAATAACAGCTTCTTCAGGAACCCAGAATTTTCAGGGAGAGAAGCACGTTTGAGTATGTGCTTTTTGAATTTAATCTATGTATATAAAAGAGAAAAGTATGTTTGTGTGTTCGTTTTTTTTTGGTTCTTTATGCACGCCCACACCGTTGGACTTGGGGGGGGGGGATCACTGCGACTAAATTTGGCATAGTGATGGATTAGCACAAGAAGGAGCTAACGCCGTAAAAATTATTTTAAAATTCGAATTAGATTTTTATTTATTTAATTAAATAACGAAAATAAGCTATTTTTAGACGATTTTCTCCAATAACTTCTGAAACACTTGTGGTACGAAAATTATTTTTAAATCACCTTAAAGAACAAAAAATTATCTTTTTAATAATGCCAATTTAATTGTTGTACAATTTTTTCTCTAACTGTAATGAACGTTTCAAGATTCATTTTAAACGCAAATTGTAACAATGTTTTCTGTTGTTATAAAATCAAATTTATTGTTTCATCAAATCGTGCTTTTACCGCTGTTAAAGCAGAAAATATTGCTTTTTTTGGTCAAGGTAGACTTCTTACTTCCTCTGTTATTTCGTAGTTTTCGCACTTCCGTTTTTATTTCGTAGCTTTAACTTGCACTCAAAGATCTAATGGCGTTAGCTTAGTTACTACGCGATGCTTCGTTGAAATTTCACAAACTTTTAAATTATCCTAATCAGTGTGAAGACCGGGGAGTAAGGGAAGTATAGATGTCTGATGATGATTATCTGATGAAAATGATTATCTGATTTATAAAACATTTTATTTAGAAGTTTCGCAGTAACCAAGTTAAACAGTATAAGTATATTTGTTAATGTAAAGCTGTATTAGCTATTGAACCATATATTGTTTAAAATAAATGTTCTTTTTGAATTTTCTCTCATTTTCATTCAAACCATACTGTTATAAGGTGATAAAAAGGCTAAGTTTCAAAGTTTTAATTCACCAAGAAAGGATTCAAAGAAGATTTATGTTTGTTGGAGAAAGTTAGTGACGATATTTGTAAGAAAAAAAAACAGGAGACCGGTATATAAAAAAAACATGGATCCCGAGAAATGCCGGGTTTTCAGCTAGTTATATTGATAAATTCTCTTTATATAAGTTTTATAAAATGTTTAAAAACATTTTGAAGGCCTTGACATTTTTGATATATCTTTTAATGTGTTTGCGACTTCTAAGTCCCTTGATTGATATTTATTTTATATCATGCGACACTGTAATTGGGGTTTCTGTAGTGTGTAGTTTTTTTTAAATAAATAGATAATCTTCCTTTTTTGTATAAAAAGAAAGATTTAATAATATCTTAAAAGAAAGATATAGTGAAGAGCTTTAAATATGTTTAGTTTATTTCTAACTGTAAAAAAATGTTATTGCAATAAATATCCGAGATCTTTTGAACTACCATCAAGAATGGTTTCAACGGTTGAATAAGAATAGGAAATTGCGGTAATATCACAAGAAGGGACGCTACGGTTATTCATTTTCAGTAAACGATTAGCTTCCGGTTTTTGAATACAATCAAAACCCCATAACTGTATGTTCTATTCCTATTAACTTCCGGTGGACATAGTCAGAAGTGTCTTTAAATTAACTTTTCTGTATCATTATTCCATCGCGATATTTGCTTTAATTCTCAAAAATAACTAAAAGAAACTCAACCTCCGTACAATAAAAGAAACAAGGATTTCCTATACTCTCTAAATTACCAAAAATAGAAACATCAACAAACGGTAGTTTCCGCCACGCATTCATCTTCTTGCATAACGCGACGATTCCGGAATTAAGTTAGGATATTAAGCAATGAAAAAACTCTCTCTTCTCTGTTTTTTGTCTTTAAAAAGAGGGGAAATAATTGAAGAGTGGGAACTGGGAGTTTAACAGTGCATGTCGACTTAAAGACATCCATTCCGCTGGATTGCCTGGTGGTATTACCAAACCGGTTGCGGAAGATGAGAAAAAAGCAGCAACGACTTGTTGAGCTGACCTTTCGAATTATTGAATAACAGCTTTTTTCTGCGTGATACTCTGTGGGGGACCTTTTTTTCTTTTTCTATAAAGCATTCAGCTTGACCAAGGTCCTGTTGGAGGTAGAGGTTTTCAGTGAACAATGAGCGATATCGGTATGTAGGAGTATAGGCTATCTCTATTGCTAGACCAGATAGTATTGTTCTCAAGTGTTCCAGTTGTAGAATATGGTTCATCGGTTGTTGTTAACTTCAACCGGTCATTTATAGATCAGCATGCTAATCGTAGCCAGAGTTAAATAACCGTCTATAATGGGGTGCGGAAGTTATTTGTCGAGGTTTGGTGGTTGTCTCGCGAATATTGAATATCCGAGAGAAATGCGAGACCGGAAACTAATTTCATAGTGCATGAATGAAATCGCTTAGAGTTTGTTTAAAATATAATTGATTTCAGATGGTTTGGTGAGGTCAGCTCATGAGTGGGATTTAATCGTTTGTTAGATTTTGTTGATACTATGCGTGGTCGTGAAATATCGACAAATATCTAAAGCTCTCGGTAACGGAAACGGAGTGTCTGCTACGGATTTCCGCTCGATATGAATAGTCTTTTTTCATCGCATTAACTATCACTAATTCCTCAAAATTTTGAGATAAAAATGGGAGAAAATAACACTCGTAGTTAAGATAAGCTATTGGAATATTTTAATAGAGATATGGTTACAAAAATATGCTTTTAAAACTACAAATAATTAAAAATAACTTTTTCCGATACAATGCACCGTGTTTTAGAATAGGTTTAATGTATGAACATTCAATCATCGACTTTAACGAAAGTAGAGTTCTTGGTAAAACGCTGGTCGCCTATCGTAACTTTTGATAATTTGCTGAAACAGAGACAATTTTGAAAAATTTAGGATCCAGACTCGCATGGACGCTGCTAATATCGTGGCGTCTCCTGACAGTCGGAAAGTTCTTAAAGTCAAAACAGTCCCGGGCTTTTCCTTCAGATTGGGATTGGGGGGTCGTAGGGTGGTAACTGAAATAGTTTCTTGCAAATATGGGGTATTTTTTGGAAACATGGTCGAAATGGTTTTCATATAGTTCATAATATTAATTTTGTAGTCATTTTCAAGCAACCAAGCTTATCTCACTTTAGCTGCTGCACCGAACGCTAGTTCTAGTACCGTACATTTTTATTATCTAAGTAACAAATATAAGCACTGTAGAAACTAGCAGCATTTATCGATAGTCCGTTTCAAAAACGCAACTTCTCAAAAATGTAAATTTTGATATATCTTAAAATTCCATCGTTGCCCTGAAATGTCTAACTTACGTCATTGAAACACATAAGGTGTATAAGCTGAGATCTGAAAAATTTTTATGTGGGATTTTATATGTTACTAAGAAATATGCTGGAGAATTTTATTTTTAAAATTTCACTCGTAGATTAAATTTTAAAAAAACGGCTGTAAATAAATTGTTAATAATCTTTTGTATTTACTTCATGGAAAAAGCTGCTTGTATGTATAAATTACTCTATCTTTGCTTTTTATAGATTTTTTACTTTTTTCTGAGTGTGTAGCTTCGATCTGAACCACAATTTTTTTTAAGCATGACTTTATTGGAATTGTTCACCAAGAATTATAAAACAAATGCAATTGGAGACAATACTTCATTTTTAAAATATATATAGCCTATTTCACATCAGCAATCAGGAAAAATTGATTTCAAAAAAAAATTCACACACACAATTTTTCCAAATGAATCGAATCCCACTGAAATGTACCAGCATTGAATAAAATTGCAATGAACTGAGGCTATTATTCAATGGAAGGCTATTCAGATGTTGTAAATCTTTTACGAAGGTATTTATTCTTTAAAATTGTTTTCAATTAATCAAACCTTATATCGCGAATTTTCCATGCCATTTTTGATACAAATATTTTAAAGAATTGCTTCGATAATTTTTAAAAATTTTAAATTCAATAATAATTGTACGATTATTTTTCAGTGAATTGAAATAATTTAATTTACGAATTGGAAAAATTACTGTATGAAGTAATAGAGAAAACAAATCAAAATTTACATTAGAAGTTTTATGCAGATTCCTTTTCGAAGAAAATTGTAGAGTTGCTGCTGATTTCGCGAACTGTACTAATTGTAACATAAATCTCACTGAATCGCGACGTCTCATAAACAACAAATTTATGGTTTTTAACTCTTTCGATTTCCGTTAACTTTTTATGTGTTCATCGTTCCCAAAATGGCTTCCTGCTGCCTAATTTCGCTTCTCTCTCCGCCGTAAATTGAGGAAGACCGCGTAATTGGAACCTTGACATCGAAAATGAAACCTTGAATGGTTGAACGACTCCGAAATTGTTTTCGGTAACCTTGGTATCCCCAAAAGTGTATTGTCAGAGAGGCAACAATACGATGTTTTGAAACATACGTTACAGGTTGTTAATTTGGAAACGTTCCCATAATATAGTGAACAAGGACTATGAATCTGATATACAGAGAAACCTCTTTCGCTCCCGTTAGTACGACGTTCTAGGCGACGTACGACGACTGTTAAATCTCGAAAATTTTCGATTTTATGAAAAAAAAAAATATATATTCCTTGTCTTTTAGGAACAATTTAAAACAATCCGCGCTAAAAGATTCCCATAATTATGAAAGTTCTGAAGGAAAATGTATCGGCTCTTCAACGAAAACATTGAATATGGCCGTATCTTTAAAGCGCTATATCTCAAAATGTGTTTTTTTATATTGCGCGCACGATATCTCAAGAACTGGCGAATATATTTACATAAAATTTTAACCGAATATGTATTTTGATATTTTCTACAAATTCAACCACATTTTTGTACATATTTCTCCTAAGAAGTTTTTTGGGGAGGGTTAGAAAAGTTGAAATTTTAACCATTTTTATTTTAAATTGGTATATAAAATAGAAATTAAATTTAAATGTTAATAAATTGTGGTTCAGTTTCTTAAATAGACTGTTTGGATTACTTAGATACCCAAAATATTGTGTTTAGATAAATATTTTATCCGTAATCATGCGCGCAATGTGACTATCTCATTTTTTCTCCAAAAATTATACCCATATTTATTAATCCCTCAAATAAATACATACCAATACGAAGGTTTGAAAATGTGTGTATCATAAGAGAAAGAACAGTTATTTTTCTAGAAAAAAAAGTGAGTTTGTGAATTGCATTGTTTCAGAGATATAATGTATCGAATTTTTCAGTTTTCCGCCATTTTCCCGAGGTTTAAGAGTCGTATGTCCCCTTAAGCTCCCGATTCATTCCTGTTCAATTTAATGTTAAAAATACAGTAAAACACCGTTTATACGTTTCTCATTTATACGTCGTTTCCCTAGAATGATTCATTCGTAGCCATTGTGGTGATAAAGTACTTCGTTTATACGACACACAGCTTCGGTTACGCGTCGTTTCTCCCCTTTCTAAAATTCGCAAATTTTCGGCCATTATTTCTCCGTTCATATTATTTTAAGGTTTCTTTAAGAGTAAGATATTTTTAATTAAATGCCTTCCTGCGTGCACATAAATCTTATAAGAAATGTATTATTAGTGCTCAAGATATGCAATAGAGGTTTGGTTTTCCTTGCTTTTATGATGAATGTTCACTTTTAAAAATTTAATCATCGATTCCCATATTATGCAGTATTATACTAGTGCTATCTTTAAAATTAATACTTTTAAATAAATTTGCGTTAGTAGCGTTATATTTGTGTTAATCAAAGTTGTTTAGTGAAATTTCGATGATACGTCTTTTCATTTATACGTCGTTCTACGTCTGCCCCTTGAAAGACTTATAAACGGTGCTTCACTATTAGCACGCCTCTCCTAGTAAGTCGTTCCGTCAGTGAGCCGTTTTAGCTTAGTCAACGTTCATTCCTAGTCAATTCAGTGTTTTTAAAAAATATCTCTATATCGTCTAAATTTCCGACACACCAAGAGTTCCTTCTTCAGCTCAAATAGAAGCGATTGCATTCTTCTTTTCCGCACAAGAGAGCTAGTCAAAAGGCAGATTTTTAATCATGCGACTCAAGGTATTCTTAGTCTTGTACAGAGTAGTATAAACACGACAATTAAGACGCCTCGGACAGTTATTGACATTCTAAACTTTAATTTAAAACAATAATCGTTTCCTATTTTCCGCTACATAAGTTCATTTATACTGCAGAAGTAAACCAAATAAGAATGAAGGTATGTCAATAACCGAGTTCGCATTATTTATCCTCAATATATAACAAAATATCTTCCACGGGTAATTTGTTATGAAACCCTCAATTCAGCTTAAAGTATAGTAATTCAGGAAAAGTTACAATGAATCGCAACTTTCAAAATGTCAAAATATAGCATTTTCTCCTAGTAAGACTTTTTTTTATGTTTTTTTAGATGATGACTGCAAATATCAAGACTCCTGAAATAGCATTCATTTTTTATCTTTTATTTGCAGAACTTTCATCACAAAATTAAAGTTTAAGAAGATTATTCCATTTTATATTACAGTTTTGCTTAAGATTTTAAAAAATGTCAAAAAAATTTCAGTACTTTAAACATGCTTTGGCTTCAAATTTTTTACCCATTTTATTATCTAAACGATAATTGCACACATTGTATCATTTTGAATAAACAGATTTCGTCGTTAAGTTTTAAAATATTTTTTTCTAATTCTTTTCAGCTTTCTTCCCACTCGATCATGGAGCGAAGTATCCCTCACATCAGGAGCATCTTCTCCAATCCTTCATTCAGGAAAAAGTCCACCAGCGACACCCAAGATTTGTGCCAATACGACAAGTCCCCGAGAAGCAAGAAGAAAACGAAAGAGCCTCCTGCCGACTACTACGAGAAGCACGAATTAGTCAGCAAAAGTTCTAGTTCTCCGAAAAAGAATGTTTACGATCTCGGAAAAGAGAACGTCAAGTCAAAGGACGAGTCTCGAAAAAGCAACAGAAACGGCAACTACAACACCTACACCAGCAAGACACTGACCGAACGCGACATGCGACACTTGGAACGCCATCTTTCGATGAAGAAGACCATCAGAAAGCAAATCAGTCGAAACCTGGCGCAGGCCTTCTTGGATAATCCTGACATCTTTGAGCCTGAAGATTACAAGCCAGAGCACCACAAGAACGATCATCAGTTGCCTGCCTTGTCTGGAGACGCCAACATTGAGAAACCAGAGCAGAACGTTCTGGATCTGCTGAAGATCAGCATAGAGGACAGAGATTCTGGGCATTCCAGTCCAACCCACGACACCCTGGATGACACCGATGAAGATGATGCTGATGAGGATGTGAAAGGGTGGAAATCGTCGATGAAACACCGTGACAGTGAGACCAAAGGCTTGGTGGAAGAG
Organism: Araneus ventricosus; assembly: GCA_013235015.1. Taxonomy (NCBI): domain Eukaryota; kingdom Metazoa; phylum Arthropoda; class Arachnida; order Araneae; family Araneidae; genus Araneus; species Araneus ventricosus. The sequence continues at coordinate 284,637 of BGPR01000774.1, forward strand.
AAGCCGAGAAATCACACCCAAGAATCCGAAAAGAAGTCGATATGGAAGATGTTCTCTTCTCGTAATAAAGGAAAAAGATAAATTTGGAGATTGTATTTGGAAATTACGCGAAGGAAGGGTTTTTGGAGTTTTGGTTATAGTCATTTTTTTTTTAATTTGGATTCACGAATATGTGAGACAGCGATTTGTGATTAACTTTTTGTGAATCGTGTTTTCAACTGTACCAGTGTTTACAGATGAACTGAAACAAGCAATATTATTGCAAATATTTTTGACATATTAACTTCGTGAAGTTACCCATCCCATTTACACTGATTGAATTTCAGTGTGCTTATACGCATTGAGTTAAAATAATACTTCAAATTTTGCTTCATAATTTTATCATTTATCACGAAAGAAGTGCATAACCAACCTAAACTTAAAGAAATGAAAAACAATTTGTGAAACTCAATTTTCCTCAGTTTCTGCTTAACCATTTCCTTGATTTCTTAAAGCTTGTAAGCTTGTGTTTTTCTTACTTTAAAAAACTGCTTCAGATTAATAGAAATAATCATCCAAACTGCAAAGTGAAAATGAATTGCATTTTACGCTTTTTGAAGAAACAGTTAACATCGTGATTTAAAAAAATTACCATTTATCGCGAAAAATAAGCTCGATTCTGCATTATAATAGTTATTCATATCTGTCCTTTTGTTTTATGCTGTAGTGTCTTTTCTAGTCACATTATGAGAAAGACAAAACTCAGCCTTCTGGAAAAATCAAAAAGTGCTGTTTCTTTTGGAACATTTTTGTGCAGTTTATAAATGTGACAACATAAAACATAGAAGAGATATCGGTACAGCTTTGATACATGGCATCACTGGCGACAATTTTGTTTTGGCGACATTTTTCAACAGCTTCAATATAGGACCCCATTGGCGATATTTTGTGTTGGCGACTTAACGATACGATGTTCGATGTACAGTACAAGATTATCGTCATTGATGCCGTACTCAAAGCTGTTCCGAGATCTCAACTTAAAACCCACAGAAAAAACCCTTGCTACTTTTACATGTGAAGATTTGTTTGTTAATTATACAGATTGATTTACATTTGGACACTCCGTTAGACTTGAAAACATATTACTGTTACGTCGCCAAGTTCGCGACACTTCCGCCAACCGTTAAGATGATGGCCTTCTTAAAATGTGGTCAAGGGCTGCAAAAGAAATGTTCTGGATTGCCAAATTTGGCGAATTATCCAGTACTACGAGTTTGTAGAGCGCTTACGCGCAGTTAATACATAGAATAAATTAAAGCTGAAATCTAGAAGTTGGTATACACTCTTAAAACGCTGCCAAAGCAAGACGTTGACCGCTGCATATCATTGGAGCCAAGTCGCCAAAGCTATATGCAAGTATTAGCTTTGGCGACTTGGCGCCATTTTAAGAGTGTGCACCAAATTCTAGATTTCAACCCAAATTAATAAATTAAATTATATTTCAGGAACGATTTAGGTATATTTAAATTCAAAAGAAAATAAGAAGTTTAGAATCACAAACATCAAACTTTATTCATCCGTATCGTTTCTATAACAGCAACTCTTTTTGTTGCCATTTTTTGGAAAACTGAACTTCGCGACAACAAAGATAATATTATACGTAGAGAGAGCTGCTACAAGTTAGCAGTACCGTGTTTTCAAGTCTTATTCGAGTGCTCCTGTAACTGTGTTTCGTTGTCTGTAAGAGTCGAGGTAGCTTGTGTTGGTCCCATTTTAGTTAGCGAATATTGTTCTTGTGAAAACAAAACTGAAAACTGCATTGTGTGTGTTCCGTTGCACGAGCACTAAAATGCTCGATTCACTTCAGTTTAAAGGATGCAAACCATTGATCAGACGATATTTCAAAGAAGTGTTTTACAAGCATTTCTTAAATGAATTTATTTGAACTTTTTCTCCTTCGTCACTGTAGTATACGACTTTCCGCGACTTCTCAATAAGACTGGTTGTTGATCTGCAAAATCCTTGGAAGATTTCAAGGGCATGATGATGTCATTTTCTTTGAAAGCGATTTGAACTTTGAAATATTTATGCGTCTTCACTCCTTTTAAATGTTTGATCATCTGCTTTGAATTTGTGAGAAGTGATGTAATGCCGTTTCCTCATGTGTGTCATTTTATACGGTATGCTTTGTTTCTATGCTGAATACGTGGCCTTTGTTTCTGTAACTTTTGTAGCTATATTTTCTTGCTGCTTAATTATCAAAGATAATTGGACGTCTTTAAAGAGTGAAATATTCGACTTGCTTCATCGTTTAGAATCGTGTGTCGGCACGACGTCGGTTCGGGTAGATGGACTTCGGCGTCTACAAAATTATGCGAGCATTTATAACCTTTTCATGCTAACTGCACATCGACGGCGTGCCAAGCGAACGCTTGGGAGAAAATAGAGATCCATTATGACTAATTTCATTTTTAACTTTTATTTTATATTAATGACGTACTAAAATATAAATTAAGACCTTTTACGAATTCCTTTTAAAATTCTGACTACGCCATCGGGAATCACGTTCAGAGAACACTTTGAACCAGATTTCTACGAAAAAAGCATTTGTGTTTTTATATCAGCTTAATTAAGGAATTTGATTGCAAACTTTTAGCATTTTAGAAATGGGTAATTTCAATTTTAATAGTCTGAAGACTAATTATTAACTTTTTCCTTATGGGCGGTTACGATTCCGCAAAAATATCATTTTTCCCCCCCATGAAATGGGTTAGCATGCATGTTGTGCCACTCAACCATTAAAATCTCACTACCCCCCCCCCACTCGAAACTTACCTGTCTATTCTTTAATCAGCCTATAGATAGTTTTACTCCCCTTGTCTATTGTATCACTTCCTGTGTTATGCGTCATGTAACTGTTAATGCCATTAGACAAGAATAGCTAACTTCACAGGCGAAACAGACCCAAACCTTACTAGAAAGCAGAGCATAAAACACTTTCCTGTTTCTACACCAGAATCCCTAAAACACTTTCCTGTTTCTACACCAGAATCCCTGAATAAAAAGGATATTTTGAGACGTCATCCACTCATATTCTAACCGACAACCCTCCAGCTGCGTAATCCGCGATTTAGACGGGTTGAAAGTTTCTCCATTTTTTCCGACGATTTCTAGGGTGTTTACGTCTTACTATTATAGCATTCAACTACATTACATTATCAAAACGTCGTTACATGTAAATAACAACTAACTTCATTTCATGAGTATTCGGACCTATTCGAAAACGTTGCGTCTGAAAAGCGATTTAAAAAATTGTGCAATTGGAAGGATGATATACCGGGCAGTTCGCGCTCCATTAACCCTTTCAAACCCACAGTGCTTTGAAATCTAGTTTCTTTAAAACCCAGACTGGCCGAGGTCAGAGATGAAAGAAGGTAAACATTTCCCTCCCCCATCTGATTAGCAAGTGGTCATTTGCGTCGAGGGGATTCTTTTATCGTCATGTTCCTAACATCCAAACCCTTGTTGACTATATAGGGGTCGTTTACAATTTGTGATAACTAACAGGCACTATAGCAAGAATTTTTAACAATAAGTAAGTAAGTAGAGAGCTTAAAGTAAATTGAGCATCTACCTCGAACACTTACTGGGGACATCAATCAAGAGTGACAGTGGCAGGGGAAACAACCATTGTAAAAAAGATAAGATGGCTCCCTACCGATTACCGACCCTTTTGAAAAAGGGGAAGGAAATAAGCATACCACATTTTGGCAGCTGGGCCGTTGTCTGGCAGTTTGCATGACGGGCCGTATTAGACGTTTTGGCAGTAAGAGGGTTAATGATCGCTTTGTTCTTTGCTTCAACTCTAATGCAAGTTTCATCAAAATAATACTACTTTGTAAACTTTGTTATTGATTCCGGTCCTTTAAATATATTATGGTTTGTTTGCTATAGATTAAAGCTAGAAGATGCTGACAAATGTATGTATGCGCATATATAACGACCAGGTATTTATTCATCATCAGCATGGGATAGATATTACAGTGGAATTCTTTTTGCTGTGAAATTCCGTCAAAATTGCTGGAGGATATTTCATCACTCTGAGCTAGTTTATTACCACTTTGTGTCGGTGAGAGTTTTTCATTGTAAATATACTTTTATTGTCGCACGTATTGTTTTCATTGTACTTTAACCTCTGAATCCTATATTAATGAAATAAAAATACTTCGCTGATTGTTGTGGCCAATTATTACAGTAATTTATAAATTTTTGACTCGTTAGGAATTTAAAGAAACTGTACAATTGTTGACATGGGGTGTGATTCACACATAAGAAAATACAGAGCAGAGCTTGCAGTAAATAAAAATAATTATTTTTAAAAATAGCATTTTGCTATGAATAAATATAATCACTCGTATAATCATCATTGCTCGTGTGAACACTCACACAGAATGATAGATACTGTGATGTATTTCAGCATAGCATGAAGAATCGGGGAACCTTCTTTATCAAAAATAATATATTTATTGGGCGTCTTCCACAACACAAACATGTAAAACAAACACATACATTTACATCACAAACGTTACATCACTTTGCTAGGCAACGCTAGCAAAAGACAATATATTGCCAAACTATTTTTATAACCTTTAGAAAAGAATTAATGCCAAACGATTTTTTTAATTAATTTATTTTATGACCAAATGATTTTTTATCTAATTAATTACTTTTCTTTAAATATTTTAATAATTCTACAAATATATATATTTTTTATTCGTTACGAATATTACAATACATCTGCTTTTATACGATTCATATACATGACGTCATTTGCATTTCGCGTTCTCTTCTGCCAACAGAAAATCACAAAAATGTGCTATTGTCTGCCCATAAAACCAATCGATTAAATAGAGTCGAATCGCATGACGTCACGACAAACGCAAGACCGGCCGCATATTTACAAACCCTACCCTGATAGAACTGAGGCAGGAAATCGGTCAATATCGTTGGCTACGAGGAGCAGTGACGTCGTTTTCAGCTCTCGCACGAAGCGTACAGCAATCATAACATAACAAGAGTCGTCCCACTTTTCTTCTCCGTTTTCTCACAGTTGAGCACAGAAAACATTCTGTTGGGAAATTCTGCATTTTAAGCTAAGAAGCTTGCATCTTTTCTAAATTGTCTCTCGTACCTTTATTCTAAGATTTTGAAGCATTCTTTCTTTAAATTAATCACTTCACTTGACATCCATTTTTAGCAGCTATTTAATCGGAATCGTATGACGTTGTCTATCCGATTCCCGCAGCTGATATGTAGATGATTATTAGAGTATATATACTTGTCTCTACTATGCCATTTAGGGAAAGGAGAAGGAGAGAGACCTACGGTTCTCTAAGCATTCTCTCCTCGGAGAGATTTAAGCTGTTGCTTTACTATAAGATGTGATATGTAAATATGTTCTTAAATGTGGTCGTCTAATAAATGTCTATTTTAGATCATACGATTCGTCATTTCTAAAAATGCTCCATCTCATAGAAATTCCACTGCATGCAATAAGCCAGGACGCTTTTAGCTTATCCAGCAGCTCTTCATAATTAGTATTACTCAAGCTGCCTGTCTCTACTTTACGAGACTAACAAGTGATATTGGCAAACTCGCTTCCTGTGCATAACACATTCTTCCGTGGGTTGTAATATTCTTAAAAATGAAATTATTTTTTAAAATATCATAAAAAAATAAAACATCCCACACTGTAAGAAATTATACTAATGAAAAGTACACGCACGAGAGCAAAGAACGACGTCATCGGCTTTCGGCGAAGCGAGCCAATCATATTATCCGATTTCCTGCCTCAGTTCTATCAGGGTAGGGTTTGTAAATATGCAGACCGGCCTTATGGGTTGCAGGGCCGGATTGGAAAAAAATATATATGTCAACATTTTTTTTTAAAGTTTTAGTTCTAGTTTTTGACAGCCTACGAATATATAACCGAAAAAAGTTCGTCTGAAGTGTTCTCTCCTCGCCTTTCTCGTTTGCTCCCTAACACATGTGGAGAAAAAATAAAGCAAACTGCAGTAAAACGCACCAAGTGTTCCCAACACCAATGGTGAAAAATAAAAAAGCATACCACGAATCTCCCTTGGCGCGCGCCAAGTTGAAAGGCGCTCGCCAATACGCAATATGGCCTTGCGTAAGAGAAAGAAAAATGAATATGCAATTTGAAAGCTTTTTTTCAACCGATTGAAACGAAAATTGGACACGGATCTAGAATTAATGTTAGCAGATCTCATACCAATTTTTATTTATCTAAGCCATAGGATTTAGGAGTTATCGTGTTCACAAGTATGGGATTATACAGACCGACAGACAGTCAACCTTTAACCGATTTGGTCAAAAATTTGATACGGACCTACATTCCTGATAATAAAACTGTGTATTAAATTTTATCCATCTAGCTATTTAAGTTTTTGAGTTATGTTCACATGAACACGGCCAGACATCCCGTGAATGGATTTCGTCCAAAAGTTAATGGAAACCTACAAATTACAGTGAACTCCCGATTATCCGGGTTTAATCACCGGAAGGGATCGCACGGACAATAGAAAAACACGGATAATCCGAAAACTCCTTTTTATTAAAGAAAAAATCAACATCAGTACAGAAATATAAAAATTACTTACATTACTTACTGCTGTAATGCGTCTTTGCTTCTGCTGTTTGTTCATCTCTTATCGTATATCGACACATATTTTTCGAACCGCAGTAATGTCACCGTAATCAAATCCTCTTTGCCCCATATAATCTAACAAAGATTCCACAGATTGTAGAGCAGCAGAATGAGAAATTGTATTTCCCTCATTTAGTGCATCTTCTGCATCAGTACTAGCTGATTCTCCATTATCAAGTTTTTGAAAGATTTCTAATTTTTGTTTAACATTTAAAACGTTTCGTTTTCGTTTCACACCACTCATTTTTACCAGTAAAAAATTTCACTCTACTAACTGACGATAAACAAGACGCAAAAATTAAAGGAACACGTGCGGAAGTGAAAGAAGACGAAGAAGTTAAAGAAAGATGTGTCAGAGAGAAGCGTGTTCGTACGAAAATGAGCTAGCAGGAAGTGGATGATTCATTTCTTGGAAAATTAGGGGTCGAACCGGTAGAGATTGCACGTGGAGGAAGAAAAATAAATCTATTCGTTAGCCTCCGCCGTCACGGCTCACTAGTTTCTCGGAATGAATCTCTCGATCGAACATCAACATCGATTTTACATGCATGATAAGCTTGAAAATGTTTCTCTTTAAATTTTTTGTGAGCACGGATAATCCGCAAACCGGATAATCAGCGCACGGATAATAGAGAGTATAGTGGTGTCAAGATTACATACCAAATTTCATCCTTCTAGCTCTAATCGTTTTCGGGTTATCGTGTTCAGAGACAGACATAATTCCAAAATTGTGCTTTTCGGACTCGGGGAGGTCTAAAACGTGGAGATTCATCAAAATCTCGAGTTAGATTTAGCTATTTTAATTTATCATTCATTGTTATAAATATTATGGAAACCTTCAATCATTTTTTTTTTCATATTTACTACCAGGTGGCGCCTTGCGTATGCAACCAAACTTTAATTAAATTAATCGATTATTTAACAACTGATATAAAAATGGAAATTAAACCAAAATTAAGGGAAATTCTTCTCAGAAATGGTACTTATTTGAAAAAATCCCTCCTTTCCAAAAAAAAATGCTTATTTCATTTTGAAGGTGTAATGTTTTAACGTAATGAAAATTGCTGCAGGGGCTGTTCGAACATTTTTTTAGACGTTTTTGTTCCGCTGTAGGAAAAAATCGCCAGTGGAAAAATTTATTTTACCAATAATTACATCTTTAAAAGTATAAGTTATCTTCTGCTACCTAAAAGTTTTGTTTACACGCCAAATGGTGCTTTTAAAGAAGCGATGGAAGGAAGGCTACGTTTTTATTCTTTCCGAAGAGAGTTAATCTTATTCAGTTATTCAAAGATGCTGCGAAAGCCATGGTTTTTCGATATCTAAAGCCACGATAGGTAATATCCTTAATAAGAAAGGAAGAAAATCGTCCAAGTGTGGCCTCAAGAGAAAAATTGTTCCGAATAAGTATCCAAGGAAAAAACGCAGTTCTTCGAATATTGCAAAGATGAGATCTTTAATGTTAAAAAAACCCTCCAAGGTTTGTGGCAACATCATTTAATTCCTCAGTATCAACTGTAAACAAAATTATTAACTTAAAAAGGACAAAAATAAAATGTTCATCCTCTTTCTCCGCGTCATATCACTGAGCGCATAACACTGTAATAAATTTCAGCATGAAGAATTGTAGAGCCTTCTTTATCAAAAATAATATATTTATTGGACGTCTACCACAGCACAAACATGTAAAACAGACACATACACTTACATCACAAATGTTACATCACTCTTACATCGAATTCGATCTTCAATTTATTATTCTTTTCCGTTGCTAGGCAACGTTAGCAAAAGACAAATATATCGTTGCCACACTATTTTTATAACCTTTAGAAAAAAATTATGCCAAACGATATTTTTAATTAATTTCTTTTATGACCACACGATTTTTTTTAACTAATTAATTTCTTTCTTTGAATATTTTAATAATTCTACAAATATATATTTTTTTATTCGTTAAGAATATCACAACCCGCTGCAGCAGAATTCTTTACGAAAAGCAATTATCCGGAGGGAAAAAAATTGAAAAATGATGTAACAATAGATGAAGTTTGGGTCTATTTAAATTATTGCAAGAAAAAAAAGGATCAATTTATTATCATAAAAGAGAAAAAATCTTAAAACATGGTTCAAAGAATCTAATGAAAGTTTTTCTAAAAGATTTCTATGATTGTTGCAAGTAAGAAATGTTAAAAGAAAATGAAATGTTAGAAAATGGAGAAAATGAAATGTTAAAAAAAAAGAAAGAAAATGGAGAAAAATTTTAAGATCAACTCCATATACTATCAGGAACATATTTTACCCTCAATCTTTAAATTTGAAATAACATCTCTTTACCCACAATGTCATCAATCATTAGAACTGCATCAAAACAAAGCAAGCAGCCACACATCACGATCCACTGTAAATTTCCTGGAAAAAGTAGAATAAGAAATGGATATAAAGACTTCACTGATATTCCTACTAATCTTCTGATGTATCACATATGAATTTTTGCGCTTTTGGACTTTTAAAAAGCGCATTACCCAAACATCGACCCACAATCCTTTGTGAACTTTGGAAAGCTGTTCAAGAGGAATGGGTCAAAATGCCTCTTCCGATATTATAAAAGGCGTTATTGTCATTGAAGTTAGTTTTGACAATCTTTCTACATCCTAAGAATTATCAACGAACATATAAAACACAAAATTATATACAATAGTTCTGTAAATATCATAAAAATCGTCTTAAAATGTGCGAACAGCCTCTGTATTAAAAACCTTCAATTAAAAGTAAAATTTAACTTTCATATTTCAGATTTTATTCACTGTCTCCATATTACTTTCATTGCAACTAAAACTAGATTTTATTACCTAAAGAGATCATAAACTACGCTTGAGTAAGACATCTTTCACAAAATTAATTTCGAGCATAGAAAAAATTTGGACCCCAATTTTTATCACTGCAAATTATCCCAAATTTCAAAAGAAATTTGGCATTTCTGCTACCGTTCCATTCTGCGAGCTGGCTATTGAAAACTGAATTAAGTGTGCGCAGTTTTTCCAGCGCAAAATTGTACCAGTTACACTCCATTCCACAACAGATAATGCGACAATGAATTTTGGAAAGTTTCTATGCGGTACAATTTTTGCGCCATAATAAACGAAGACAGCTATGTCTTAAAATGCGTATTTCGACTTGGGTAAAACACCAAATCATGGAAAATTCGCAAAACGCTCGCCATGTTATCACATTTGCCATGTTACCATCCCCCATTGGGTTACCACATTTAGCGATTTATTGCCAAAAAAATTCAAGTTTGGCGCCGTACCGTATCCTTTGGTTGGGCCTCGACTTGGTTCCCTAATGTGCCATATTAATAAGAAACTTTAGAGTAAAACTTCTTCAAAATAAAGTTTGTAAAACACTTGAAACAGTGTTTTGAACTTTCTTCATTGTTTCAGGAAGCAAATTGAAGAATATCTGTAATATTAATACAAGACACGGGGTAGTCATAAATTATTGGACCCATTTCAAAAATTAATAAAAAAAACTAATAATGTTGCAACTGCGATTTTTTTTATAATAAGAGCAAATGAAAAAGGGTTTTTTTTTCAGATAGATGGCGTAGCATTACGGCATTCTAAATTTCCTACAGCGAGATATTTTCCTATTGTTGCACAAAAATCTTACCGTGGGTGTATGGTGTAAACAGTCCAACATGCAGGATAATGGAGAATGAAGGTTTATTTACAAATATGCAGGAAAACACGTAGCACAGATACAGGAAACAATAGTCCTTGCACAGATTACCAATGTAAATAGACAACAATTCACAGGTAATGACAGTTCAGCACTTTGATATCTAACAGCACAAACAGTCAGCAAATAACTAGTAACGACAATAACAGTTCAGCTCACCAGCTGATTAGCTCACACAGCGGATAGAACTCCGAAGACGTTCACGCTTCAAAGTGAAGGAATCAGTCGATCAAAGACGCTACCGTGATCCAAACGCGGTCTTATATACTCTCCCCGATAGGCCGTGACGTCACATAGAATTTTCAGGAAAAACCTGGATCTCGGCCCCTAATAGAAATATCGAGAAAAGGGTTGCATTTTCGGGAATCATCTATTTGTCGCCAAGGTCGCCAAATTGCCAAAATGGTCGCCAAGTTTGCCGCCAAGGTCATGCGTGCCATAAGAGTCTCTGAGGTCACTCCATGCTTAACCTTGTAAAACTCTCTTCCCAACCATAAGACTTGCATTGCTGAGAAGCAACTTTCCATGATTGTAACACTATGCAATGGCTACCGATCAGCAGAAGCCGATGGGCATTTTCTGGTTTCCTTTTTTAGTTTTTCTTGAACATCTCGAAAACAATTCAGTTTTCGAATCAAATCGAGTTAAAAAATTAAAAAGTGTAAAATTCCCTACAAATACATGCTTTTATTTTTCTTCTAGCTATTCCAATAATTTACGACCATATCTGAAAAAAACTTTTTAAATTGACCTCTCGTTATCGGACACCCTGTATGTTTCAAACTGGCGGGGGTGGTCTCGTAAGCATAAAATTCTCTAGCGTAAAATTCTCTACAAATACAAGCTTCTGATTTTCTTCTAGCTTTAATAGTTTCGCAGATAACGGCTCTCAAAAATAGGAGATGTCCAATAATTTACCGTAACGGAACGTTAAACTTTTTAAAATGCACTCTCACTAAAAAAACACATAGTTGTAACATTATTTTCTTTTATTAATTTTTGAAATGGGTCCAATAATTTATGACCACCCAATATATTGATATAAATTGCACACAAGGGCGAAAAACGGAGGTTAATTGAAAAAGAAAGGAGCGCTGGATTGCCGCATGCCTTGAAAATTACACTGGGCAATATTCAATACAATTTGAAATACTCCTTATAAACATATAATGTTTACAGGATGACAGTCTGTCGGTGAATTACGTGATCCGACATGCAAGAGGCAAATAATGTTTATAGGCTGGCATTCTGTCGGTGAATTACGTGTTCCGACATGCAAAAGGCATATAATGTTTATAGGCTAGCATTCTGTCGGTGAATTACGTGATCCGACATGAAAGATGCAAATAATGTTTATAGGCTGGAGTTCTGTCGGTGAATTGCGTGATCCGACTTACAACATGCATATGTTTTGTTTATAGGCTGGCATTCTGTCGGTGAATTACGTGATCCGACATGAAAGATGCAAAAATCATTCAAAACGATCTACAGGGCAAGTCGTTGGACACAGAGCTACTAAATTTGGCACGTAGTTACTTCTTGCGTAGTAGAAACTTACCGAAAAAGGGTTTTCAAAATTTTAAATTTTTTATTAAAAAATTTAAATGACACATTTTCTTTATTATTACTATTTTTATTTGCGAGATACTGAAACCAACTCTCGTGAAGGTAACCGACAATTAAATATATTTTTAAATATTCATTTAGTTTTTAATTACACATTTTTATAATATATGTTACTTAAAAACTGCTTGTATAAAGGTTAAAGGAAAATCAATAAAAAAATTATTTGGTTTTTGAATTTGGGGAGGGGAAAGGATTTTGGCTGAAAGGCAAATTAATTTTTAAAAAACACCAGTTAAGCATATTTTATTTAAATCAGGGAGTTTTCCTTATTATTTAAGAATCTGAAACAAGAATATCCTGCTAGAATTTTTGAGACCTCAAAGAAACCTTCGGTAAAAGAAACCCATAGGTAAAGGAAAATTTTTATGCTCTAACAAATCTGAAGGCTTAGTCTGGTAGTGGCGCCATCTAGTTTCAATATATACAACAAAAGTAAGATCTTGGGAAAAAAAATTAATGTTCTTGCTTACATGCATTACTTTCATAAATTAATTCACATAAACATTCTTTTTAATATGAATTACCTATTTGCTGTTTCTAAATTTTCGAAGAAATGATGTTCTGAAACTTTTTAAAGTTTAAAAAGAAAACTGTGCATTGAAGTGATTTGGTTCGAATAAAAATAATGAATTTTCAGCGATTATTAGACAATACGGGACTCCATTGTATATACTGTTCTAATTCTTGTACTTTGTGGAATTTATGTATTGCTATACAATTCAGTAGAATTTATATATTTCCATACTATCGTTTTTGAGTTATCGTGTTAACAGATAGGCATAATTCCAAAATTGTTTTTTCGGATTCGTGGAGGTCTAAGACGTGGAGATTCGTCAAAATCTCGAGCTCGAATTTTTTGACGATTACAATACTTTCTCTTTGTATACTTCGCATACGACAATGTAAAAAAGAAAAATCATTATTTCTGTCTCTTTAATGAAAATGCTTTCTGATGTGGAATTGTACATACACCTAGCGCCATCTGTTAACAGTAAGAAAAACAAAATAAATTTTTCATTATTTCATGAAATGAAAATCACAGAAATAAAAACTCTTATACATTTAATGCATATATCATCTGAATTATATATCTAGATGCTTCATTTGCATTATTCTTAGAATTTAACTCACTAATTAGATACATTATTTAATAAACACCATTCAAAAAGTATTTCAGACATTTTTTTTAAAAATTTTACTAATCTTGTCTTCAGAAAATTAATTAATTTCTAAATATGTCTTTGAAATCCCAAATTTTGTCTAGAATTACATAAAAAGTGCAAAGTTTCCATTCAATAAATCAGAATATATATTCATGAAACACATATGTCCAACAGGACTATTAGTCTTAAAATTTATGTAAAAAATTCTTGAATTTATTAATTTTAGAAATCTTTCAACACGAATTTGAATAATTTTAAGTTGTTTATATCAGAAAGTTATTCGGAATTCATCTATGCAACTGTCCCCAGCATTTATTAAATATGTGTCGAATATTTTTCCAAAAATAATTTTTTCTTGGAAATATCTCAATACATTTGATAAACATAAAAAATTTATTTTTTAAAACTATTTTACTAGATAATAGTGATATCTTAGAAAAGTCTTTATTAAACGCAGTAGTACCAACATATTGTTAGATGTTGCAATCAAAAGAATTAAATACGATGCAATAGACTCGCACATTAGCTCGACAGATGGCAGCGCAATAGAAATAATTTTAATTTGAACTTTCTGTAAAATTCAACAACTTCTGTTAATTCTAAAAATTCAAATGTATACTTTGCATTTTATTCAAAATATGTATACTTACTAATGTTGAAAGTTTAAGGATTTCAGGAACAGATGAAATACCACTATTAAACTTTGATGGTGATATTATTGTGAAGCAGTACACATGAATCTCAATTATCAGCAATAAATACGAACAAAAACTATTCGGATACATGAAAAAGCCATGCTCATAATGAAATCATGATGGTTCGATTCAATCCGACACGTTAGAATCATGATTTTAAATAAGTTCCGATTCGTTACTACAGTGAAACCTCTTCGAACGGCCACCCCTCTTAACGGCCAATTTTTCGTGGCACGGATTTTTCGGCCCATAGACCTGATGTTAAAATAACCCCTCTGAACGGCCGCCGGGTGGGTTCGCCCATCCCATTTAACAAACGCATCGGTTAGAGATTTACTTTTTAAACTGAAAAACGAACTGAAAAAGTTTTTTTTTTTTTCCGAGAAGGGTAAAAACTTAAAACTGTCATAAATTGTATATTTTTTACAAAAAATGTAAAAAAATTATTAAATAAAGTACTATTTTCTCTTTAGATAAGTCTCAAACTTCATTTTAAATAAGAAATATGTGTCAGACTTTTTTTTATTATGTATTATAGCAATTACCTTGTAATTGTAACGAAAACCCTTTAGAGCGGCCACCCCCTCTGAACGGCCAATTTTTCTCGGAACGGAGGGGTGGCCGCTCAGAGAGGTTTCGCTGTATTTGTTTCGTGTAATTTTTAAATATTTCAAATGCAAGTGTAAATTTAGACTTAATCTTCTTCTTTAATTTTTAATTTCTTATTCTTTAATTTTTAAACACGATAGCAATTTAAAATGTTGTAAATCGACTAGCACAAATCCTCGGATAATTGAAATTCTTCAATATTAAATAATTTCAAGTTTCAAGATTTCAATTACTTCTTAATAAAAGAAATTCTTCAGCAGCCTAATATATACCTGAAGTTGACTATAAAGAAGAAAGGTCAACATTGATGGGCAATCACACCGAGTTAAATAGTCCTTCCTGAATATGGCCCTAATGTGATTGAAAGTAACCGACATATTGGTACAGAATTTTGTTCGAAGTTTAATTTCTTAAACCATAATAATAGCTTTCTCTTTCCAAAATGGAACAAGCTCTAAGAAGGCTCTGAGAATGAGGGTTTCTTCGGATGAGGGTTTTGGAAGTTATCATCTGAAAAAAGAAACTCATAGACCGTAGGAGGGAAAGATAATTTTGAATAATCTTAGAGGATCTTGATTAATGCTTAATCGAGAACATCTTTGCATAACGCCTTAAACATAACCGTTTTTGACCACAAGTTATTTGTTGCAACTTTTGTAGAAGTGTACGAAAATGTACAGGGATTTGTTTTAATATAGTCTTTACCTTATAAGGTTGCAGCTTCGACTTTTAATATTTGGACAAACATGGCCTTCGCGTCACTAAGTCAAAACCTACCAACCTGTCGTTAAAAAGGTATATTTTAGTTCATTTAAATTCAAGATTAGTTTCATAAATTTCAATATTACACAATGTATAACACTCATATATAACAACACATGGGGCGATCCAGGCGAAAATTAGGGCTTTTTCACAAAATTCCACTTCATAAAAACGGCCCCTTCACAAAATTCAAATTCGTAAAAATGGCCTTTTTACAAAATTTCATTTTATAAAAATGATCCCTTTTTAAAATTTTTCACTGAAATTCAATGAAACACTTTTGATATTAAACGTAAAATATAGAAATATGACTGCTAAAAGGTTTTACATGATAAGAAAATTTTCACAATTTTTTTTTTATTTTTCTCAAAAATATTTTTCATTAAAATGGGCCCCTAAAAAACCTGGATGGATCGACCTCTGTAACATACAAGTGGGGGTAGATTAATTTTGTTTGCGATTTCATAAAGTGTTTTAGCTTAACTGAAAATGATTATGGAGATTATTGGCATTTACATATTGCCTCATTTATTTTGATGTCTATGTAAAATATTACTAGGTACTCCTAAATGTAACTAGCGTGTGTGTCAAAATGAATCATTTTAGAATTTGAGCAATATTCCATCAAGAATATTATACTACTAATTAACACTATTTTTTTATTATTATTTATATAACATCGTTCCAATTGTTGACTCCCACAAAGTTCTGATAAGAAAAAGACCAGGCGCCTGGTAATTGCTAGTAAAAGATAAAGTAGGCACTCATAATAACAGTTATTATGAGTGCTTATTAACAGTAAGGTAGTAGCTCAGAGAAATTCTTACCCGATTTTCAACTCTCAACCACGCGATTTTTTTTAATAGCCCTGGTTCCGGTCTAGTAACAAACTGCAGTCTATGAAAACCAGATCAAGGCCGATTAAGAAATGACATATTTGGAACAAGTATTTCATTAAAAACCCGAGCAATAAGAAAATCGATAGCATGTGTCTCAAAACTTAATCTCTTACATCAAAATTCAAATGTCATTTTAGCATTGTTAGTTCTACAGACCAAAAGAAAATCTTGTTTTCTATATAGTTTGAGAAAAATGTCAAAGAAAGCCCATATTGTTTGAATCATAGATCGCCAAGTTAAATAATGAAAATCAAATATCACGCGTGCACGTAGTTACAATGAATTTGCTATTTTTTAAAAGTCGCATTGCGTATGGATGAAAATCGTCTATTTTATATGATTATATTTATCGTGAAAGAAATAACGATAAATGAATTTCATATAATGTGTTTTCGTCTCGTTGAATTCTTTCAGATGTATCATATCATTCTCAATGATAAAAAAACTAAAATTATTTTTTTCTTCTTAAATTTTCATGTATGTACTATAGTTTTCCATATTTTTTAACACAGCCACTTAATTTTCTCCAAATTCTTTATATCTCTTTTGTCTAACACAAACAATTTATTTAATATTTTGCTCAAAACTCAATGTAATAAAATTGCAATAAAATCGAATTCGACAGTTTTACTTTTCAAAACACAACTTTTTCAGAGCAATCACAATCAAATTTTATACAAAATTATTATTGAAAAATGGAACACCGATTTAAAAATTTTAATTTGTTTAAGGAGGTAGAGTGTAT
>BGPR01000774.1:301589-320568 GCA_013235015.1 Araneus ventricosus
GTAAATGTCCGTTGAGAACGGATTGCTGCTCCATTTTAACAATCACATTTTATACAAAATTATTATTGAAAAATGGAACACCGATTTAAAAATTTTAATTAGTTTAAGAAGGTAGAGTGTATAAGAATCTGTCTGACATCTTTTCATTAATATAAACGTTTATAATCAGTGACAGCTCAAGGTAGCAGAAAGTAGCTGCTGAAGAGGATAAACCAGCTCAGAAAGCTAAAAGTGACATAATCATCGGTGGGAAACGTACAACGTGTTTCTACATGGCTTGGGTCTATAGAAGACCCCCCACAAAATGGGGGGGGGGATATTTCCATAAAATATAGCGATCAAAGCACGGAATAATAAATATTGGTATTTAAAACTAAATATGTTCAAATACAGGGTGATTCAGAAACGTGGAGAAACTTTACAAATGAATAATTCGCAAAGGAATGAATATAGAAAGATGTCATTAGCACAGTAAGCATGGAAATAAAACCGTTTTTTTTTTTCTTTTTGTCAGGAAACGAAAATTAAAAAGCTTTTCCTCGTCTGACAGATACTACAGAATGGAGGATGACACATTGAATATTTATAAACATTACTCCAAATACTCTTATCTTATGCAACATATAGCTCCGAAAACAGTAGAAACATCTGGGTTAGGTTAGTTTAGATTAACGTCCTGTTTTGAAGCAACACGAGGGCTATTTAAGGACGGACCTCGTAATTTTGAACCGCGGTCAGATGACGAGGACGACACCTGAGCTGGCACCCCCCTCTCCAAACTTCCGAGCCACACCAACGGGAGGACGTTTGGCCACTACATATGATTTAGCGTGCAACAGGTCCCATACACGGGGGATCTTCAGTGGAATCGGGTTTCGAACCTGCGACCCTCCGCTCCCGAGGTCTAGACCTTACCACCGCGGCCTTAGAAACATCTGGGGGCTTAAATTGTAAACTATGCAACCAATGCCTTTTGATTTCGTTACAAACAAAATCCGGTTTCACTTCCAAAGACATCTTTCTATCATCATTCCATTGCGAATTATTGAATTTTAAAGTTGCTCCGGAATTTAAATTATTGTATTGCAAATGTTGTATTTAAAAGTATATCAAATACTTTTAAATACACCAAGATCACATTCAGTTAGAGCTTGAATCGTCACCGATTGTAGAAATATATCTTAATTTTCCCCCCTTTAAACGATAGCTCATTCCCACCTGCGCATTACTCAAACTGTTTCAAAAGTTGTAAAAAGGAGAAAGGCGACAAGTTCGGCTCATAGCAATTTAAAAACTTTATTTTAGTTTAGACCATATAATACATTTCCTATCAGCTTCACATGTTGCTAGGTATGACCCACATATACTCCAGCCACACGATATCACAGAAGAACCGTGGCCCTTCAATTCTCGTTCAAGAGCCCCAGTACCGCAGTTCCATATGAAGACGGATCCATTATCTGATCCACAGCAACAATACTTGCCGTCTTGACTGAATTTAGCTCTAGTCCAACAGCAAACAATTTTAAAACTTGCCGCTTCCATGGATGTTAATTCTTTGCAAGTGCGCAAGTCGAAGATCTTCAGTCCCCCACCTTGTTCAGACGCTAGAAGCAAGTTTTTGGAGACGTCTACAGACGTCACTGCTCCAGCTGCATCGATCGTGCTCGTGCTCTTCTTAGCTCTGACGTCCCAGAATCGAATTTTCCGATCCGCATGGCCGCTGATGATTGTACTGGAATCTCTACTGACAACATCATTCACTGAAGACTCAGAACTGAATGTCAGAGTGCAGAGCATTTTATTTTTACCCCACAACTTCAACGTTTTGTCTAAGCTTCCAGTGATAATATTGTCGCTTTCTTTAATGAACTTGGCGGACATAACTTTTGCGCTATGCCCCGTCAAGGTGTGGCCCAGCTTGAAACCGGACACATCCCATAAACGGCTGGAAAAATCACTCGATGCACACAGAACTGTGCTAGCTTTATTATCTATATCTATCGACAAAATGGACGAATTGCAATCTCTGGCTGAATTCACTAATTTTGCATCGTTTTCGGTTACTTCCCACAGTTTTAATCTCCTGTCGGAACCGGCGGTTATCAAATACGCAGGATGAGGATACCACATCACAGCATTCACGTCGCTGTCGTGCGCAACAAAAGTTATTTTTCTTTTATCTGGGATGGGAGATTTGGAATGGGCGTGAGTCTCTTGAGACGATGACGAACGAGATGAAGGAAGCAAACCTTCAACCTTCGCCGTTCTGACAGCCTTTTTGTTGCCATCAGCAGAACCTAAACTTTCAACGCTTCCACTCCTCGGAGAATGTTCTCGGGTTTCTTTGAGCATCGTTATCTGGCTTTTCAGCTTCTTATTTTCGATTTCCAAGTCATTCAGCTGACTTTCAACGCTTAAACAATGCTCTTTCAATCCCTGAAGCATCTCGATTTGCGCTTTCAACTTTTTGTTCTCAATTTCTAAAAAATTCCTTTGAGTTTCAGTCCTCAGAAACACTTCTCTTTCCTCTTCGTACTTCGACAGTTGAGAGCGCAACTTCTTGTTTCCGATTTCTAACTCATTCTTTTTGTTTTCTACGCAAGAATGAGATATATTCAAAACCGTGTAGTCATCCGATTTACTTTGCAAGGCATTCTTGAAACACGTCAATTCTAATTTCAAACTTCTGACAAGCTCTTGGCTGCTTCTGAGTTCAACTTGAACTTTATCCAACTCGGTACTTTGTTTAGTGACAAGTAAATTCTTCGTATCTAAAGTATCTTTCAGATCGATTACCTGCTCGGCCAGTTTGGAAATTTTAGCGTGGCTCTCGGCCAGGCTTTTCTGTAAATTCTCGCAGTTTGCTCTTTGGGCAGGACCGCCGAAGTGATCGGCCACCCCAGGAGAATCTTGGTCTGACACGAACGTCTGAAAGTTTTTGTGAGCATTCGCCTTTTGTAAATAATCTAGTTTTTCTAATAATTTATTGGCATATTTAATAGTTTCTCCAAAACTGTGCTCCTTCACATTCCTCGCTTTCAAAAGCTTCAAAACGGATCTGAAAATAAATTCAAATAAATTTTATAAATTCAAACACATATTTTTTAAGTTTAAAAAATAAAACAATATATGCTGTCTTAATAACAAAACGATTACATCAAACCTTTTTCCTCACAAAAGCAGTTGGTTAAAGATCAAGTATCCAAAGTATCATACTTATATGCGAAGAAATATAACCCTGCAATAAATACTTATACATTTGCTTTGAAACAGATACTGAAGTGTGGCAATGCATTGTTTAGACAACAAGTTTTAAACTTTAAAAAGCAAAAGAACTGAACAATTTAAGAAATGTCCAAATTTTCCCAAACTATAGTAATCTATTGGTTAATTTTTTTCCAAAATGTATATCGTCGCTTAACAAGCAACAACACCTATTTCAATTTTTTTTTTAATTCTAAGAGGAAGAAAATATTCAACTTTTCGCAACCAATAACGAATATTTCTGCATTTTTTTTTCACATCTGATATAAACATAAGACCGCATGTTCGTACCAGATGTGAAAAAAAAAAAATTCTGAAATATTTCGTTATTGGTTGAGAAAAATCGAGTATTATTTTCCTGTTCGAAATTTCAAAAAATTGAGATAGGTTGTGTTCCTTGTTTAAGAGACGATATTCTGTTCTTGCTGACTCTATATAAAAGGAATAAAACGATTAGTGACTGCACATAATTCACTATATTATCCAACACAGGCAGTTTGAAATGCGTTTCATAATATCTCAGAACTTGAACACTTGAGATGGCAAATGATTCTTCAAATTTCCACACCACATCAATATGAGGATATTTGAACCTTCTATTATTTGTGTACCTGATATGTCTTGAATAGAATCATTATTCAAATACACACACTTTGAATATGGAGCTGATATTTATGCATCAGCCTATCAGCTGTTTACACAGGGTGTCCACTCCAATCGTGCCCCAATAGCAAATTCATAAAACGTTAGAGATAGGCGTATATTTCTAATTGAAAAAAAGATTTAAATGATGCAAAGAATCATGCTTTATGTTGTTTGAGTAAAGGAATGTAGCTCCGAAAAAACAAAGAAGTCTAAATTTTTTCTACAGTCCATTGGTTCTGTAAGCCAAGTTTAGTATAAAATATTCTTGACATACTAATATATTAGGTTGCTCGGAAAATAATGTCGGTTTTTAACTTTTTTAACCGAACTATCCGGCTAGCTCACAGGAGGTGAATGGACGGTTAAAATAAAGCTGGGCCATATTTAAATTAAATTAAATTTATTTCTCTCATACTTTCCACATAAAATAATTCTGGATTAACTAAGATTACTTAAGCTGACAATTTGCATTATCCAATTCGCTACGTATGGCGAGATTGTCCGAGTGAGAGGGAAAGAGAGAGCCTTCTCGCAAGAGCAGTCAAGATGCTCTTTTCATCCTCCTTCTGCCTGATAGCGAAAAGTCCTTGTAGTGCCATCTTTTGGTAGGAGGGCGAGTTAAAGTCTATCTTGGCGCCATCTCTTGGTACGAGGGCGAGATAAAATGTGACTGTCACACTTTTAACGTATATATCTCAGCTCAGAGTAAAGTGATTTAATCGAAATAAGAACCATTACAACTAATGGAATTTTGTCAACGAAAAAAGAGTTGATATATTCCGTTAACTTGGAATTCCAACGTCCTGGAATCGATGAAGTCTCGGGAGGCCTTTTCAACAGCACTTAGGTTGGTGAAGGCTTTCTCTTTCATGAAGTGGTAGAGGTGCTTAAAAAAGCAGTAATCGGTTGGCTGGAGGTCTGGTAGGTGAGGTAGGGTTTGCTAGCCTAATTTATCCAGTTTCTGCAGCGTTATTTGTGCGACGTGTGGCCGGGCATTGTTGTGCAGAAGAATGGAACCTTTCCTATTGACCAATGCCAGGCGCATGTGTTGCAGTTTACGGTTCATTCAGACCGGCTGACGAGTACCAAACCGTCACCATATTCTTCCTTTGATGCAGCTTTGGGAAGTATTGTGCAGTTTTGCCGCGGTGCTGAGCGTTGCCGATTGTTGTATATAATCCATTTTTACTTTCTCGTACACGAAGTATACAAAGAGAAAGTATTATTATCATCGAAAAATTCGAACTCGAGATCTTGTCGAATCTCCACGTTTCAAGCCTCTCTGAGTAAACACAATTTTGGAATTATGTCTGTCTCTGAACACGATAATTCGAAATCTATTAGAGGTACAGGGATGAAATTTGGTATGTGACCTTGACACATAATTTGTAGCTTTCTATCAAACTTTGGACGAAATCCGTCTACGTGAAGTCTGTCTCTCCGCATTCATGTGAACTCTATAACTCAAAAACTTAAATAGCTATATGGATAAAATTTGGCACACAGTTTTATCATCATAAATGTAGGTCCGTATAAAATTTTGGGCCAAATCCGTCAAAAGGTTGACTATCGATCGGTCTGTAGAATCGCATACTTGTACACATTATAACTCCTTAACACAAGGACTTATATAAAGGAAATTTGGTATGTGGCCTTTTAACCTTAATTGTAGATTTGTGTCCAAATTGTGTTTCAATCGGTTAAAAAAAGGCGTTTAAATTGCTTATTCAATTTCAATACTTAAGCGCACTATTTCCGTCTTGGCGAGCGTGACCTTGACGCGCGCTGAAGGAAGTAAGTGGATAAACTTTGCATTCTGGGTAACAATAGATTCGAATTTTTTATCGATGCGGGGAAAGATAGGTTGCCATAATTGCCAAGCATTGATACGGGACGTTTAGATGCTAAATCAATAAATCATGAATAGAGTGGGTACGTATTTAGTTTTTTTTACTCTAATAAAAAAAATAATAACGTTTAAGCAATCTTATAAAATGAACACGCAGGATAACAAAAAAAGATGCGAGGCTAATCCTTTTCAGCCCTGTCACACTTTAAAGCTGATTTTACTTTCTTAAATATACCATCTTCTTCCTTCACATAATTATAAAATTGGGCGCGAGTCATTTTAAAATTGTGATGACGCAGAGTTTAGGAAGAAAACGGGACAAATAGTAATACGGGACTGAGTAGTGAAATACGGTGACAGTCCTGTATATACGGGACGTATGGCAACCCTAGTTAGAGGGAAAATGACAGCTTTTTGGGAGGCATACGAGAAAGTCATGGGGAGACCACTCCCGCCGGTTTATCGCTTGTCCCAATTCGATCTTAGAACGGATCGGTGTTGTCGCACAAAACGAGCACACTTCGTAACGACGATCCTTTTCATTTTCTTCCAGTTCCCTTTTGTCGAGCTGTTTTGGTTTTCCAAATTGCTTGAAGTGGTCGAGAACTGTCAGATGACTTGAGTTGGACTTTACAGCAAGCTCTCGAATCGGTGTGAGCGGAACTGCGTCGACGAATGCCTTCGATTCTTCGTTATCAACTGCCAATGGACGTCAGAAATCTTCTTCATCTCATCTCTATTCCGAAATTTTTGACGACACCGTTGCATCATAAGATTATTTCCGATTTGCTGTTCGAATGCGCTGTTGCTGTTATGACTCGCCTCTGCTACTTTAAGGCCTGGTTAGAACTCGTGCAAGAATCTTCTTTTCTATCACGAATTCTTCAAATAATAAGGGACACAAAACAATAATTAAGATAAAACCAAGAGCAGGGAAATATAGAGCGAACTCTGCACTTCAGAATGGTATACAACATGATATAATAAAATAAATACTTATTCCAGAAACAAGTAGCAAAATCAAACTATATATAAAACCGACATTATTTTCCGAACAACCTAATAGTAAACAAGAAAAAAATGTTCCACTCTTCTGCGACTAAATTTGGCCGAGTTATGAAGTTCTGAATTTCATTATTTTACGCCAATCAAAAGCCACTTCATTGACTGCAGGATCTTCCTCAAAGTGGCCACTGAAGTTGTCTAAATTAGTGATATTCAAAGCTTCACAACTCAGTCAGTTTTAGTCGCAGGATAATGGAAATTTTTTTTTTTTGCTTAAAATGTTATTGTGTCAACAATATTTTATTAATTATAACTAATAGGACCAGAGAACTGCATAAAAATTAGAATTTTGAAATTTTTTTTTCAGCAGTTCATTCATTAACTATAACAACATAACATACAATTCTTTATGTCATGTAAAGCATTTTTCTAGCAAGAAGTATATGCCTACCTCTAACAGTTTAGAAATTAGCTATGGGCCCGAACAAAAGCGGGGCCTGGTGCAAAGTTGACTCACGGGGCCTTGAAGCAAATTTCTTACACCAAAATAATTTATTGCATTGTGTTATTTGGCATTGTTAGGACTAAAGGAATACATGTAAATGATAAATAATCACATTATTTTTATAAAGTTATTATTTTAATCACAAAAAATCGTTAATAAATCAAATAAGAAGCTTAATTCCTTCATAAATACATTTTTGGCATGCTAATTGTTAGATTAAGTTCACAATATGTGATTTTTGTTTCATTTTTTTTTACATGTGCTATGTACATGTGTTTGTTATATCATTACGATTTAGTTTTTTGGTTAAAAAGGATTAGGTAGATAAAATGGCTAAGCAAATCAATATTTCTTCATTAATGGTAGATCTCAAGTAATTTTTGTATTATTCTTAACCTTGAGAAAGATCTTTCTGCAGTTGCGACGGTAATTGGTACGGCCAATGCAATTTTAGAACAGAAGCGAAATTTGGATACAATTGAAATAAATTATCTTTAAATAAATATTACAATATTTGTAATATTGTGTTCTGGAAGGTAAAACTTGATGACAAATTTTGACTTCGTTCAATAAACCAATGCAATTCATTTTCGTTTTGCAAAATCTTTCAGCTGTGCGGGGCCTTGTGCCCTCGCACCGTTCGAAACCCCCTCTGGCCGGCCCAGTCTGCTCATCTACAGTATGGAAAATTGTGACAACCCTCTTATAACAAGCATTCGTAAAACACAATAAATCGCGATAACTCTCCTACAGCACGGCATTCTGATTTCACATAGCAGACCTGAATAATCCTCATACAGCAAGAGTTTTTCCATTGCATTCTTTTCATCAAGCTCAGCATATTAGTTTGGTATAGCACAATTCGATACAATCTGGAATAAATTACCTGCCCCATAGGAAGGTCGAATTGATTTATATAAGAAACTGCATAACAAGTTCTCCACAGGGAAAGATGAGTGCACATAAAATGTTTCTTAATATTATGATATTACTAATATTATGATAATGCCAATTAAAGTTCCTTTCAATAGTCACAAAATATATAAAAAGTTATATCCAAATATGTACATTACCTAGTTAATAAATTTATTTATAGCAGAATAATGCAACCATTTCTAATGTTGGATAACTATTAAATACTTTCATGCTTTTGATTCGCAAATTTTCCATGAGTTTAGCAAATTCATAGAAAATTAGAAAATACAACATACATCAAATGGTCCAATATTAATCTCATCAGTATTCATGATACAGAAATGGATGAATATCTTGTAATGTTATCTTGGAATGAATTACTTGCAAGAGTGTAGATACAACATATTTTACATTTTCATTTTGCGTGTACACGCATAGTGTACACACAATAGTACAACACATTTCAAAAACTGTCATGCATTCTGAAATGCAGAGCTTACAGTATAAATATTAGCAATGCACTAATTGCAAAAAGCAAAATAAGAGCTGATGCACTTTAAATAATATAAGCTGCAAACAGCTGAAATTTTTCACTTCTTTTGAACTAGTTTTGAAAATAGTTCAGATGATAATTAATGTACACTTAAAACATGTTACTATAAATAAAATAAGAAGTGAAACAATATACTTTGTTCCTATTAATGTAATTTTTTTTAGCAGAAATTAGATAAAGTACAACCTTGGTTAATCGAACTAAAGAGGCGGGGGCCATTTCGGAAAACGATTCTTTCAGTTAAGCCATGGACATCTAAGGCTGTTTTGTTTCTAATTACAGTATGTTATTCTGAAATGTTTAGAATGTAAAACGAATTCAAAATTCTTTTTGTAAATTGCACTTATGCTCTTTATTAAATTTAGACCTCTGTCTGGCAGAATATTTGTACCAGTGAGTTAAGGCACAGTGCACCTGACAAGTACAGGTAAGCAATATAGTAATTAATATTGTTAATACCCTATAATTTTAACTTTTAGCATTCTAAAAATTAATCACTGAACTTTTTGAGGAGGGTTAAAAAAAAAAAAAAAAGGTGGAAATATCGTTGCAAAAAAGTATCACCTTCACGATTGCTTCTGTGCAGCACAGTACATGTTTTTTTGGATTTGCTATTTCAGAGGCATTTTGGATAACCTGGGTTTCAGTTAACCTGGGTTCAATTAACCGGGGTTCTACTGTAGCGTGAAAAGTAACAAAAATCAAAACTAAGAAGTTTTAAAAATAGACATACTTTAATTCTTTGAAAAATTATGAAACTAGTGAATGAAACCTGCCATTATCAAAGAATATATGGCAATGAAAAAAAAAAAAAAAATGCACTGTTTTTGATAAATGCTTAGACAGCTTTGAAAATAATAATAACACATGTCAAGCAAGTAACATACTATTAATACATTTTTTTTTCTTTGCTACCAAAATTTGAGCAAGTCTATGACTGAGAGTAGTAACAGAAATGGCAAAACATTAATAGAACTGGGTCTCAAACTTGTGACCTTCCAATCTCTAAGTTGGTACTATGCCAATAAGGTACTGTGAATTATTTAATGTTCATTATATCATTTTTTTTCTTTCAGAGAGTGTTTATAGATAGTGCAAGCAGCTGATCATCTAGGGAAATTTGGAGCTGGCAACTTGCAATAAAAATTTTTTAAAATTTATAATGCACATGACATTTAAGCAATCTAATACATGTTTTCTAAAATAATGAAACAAATTAAATCAATAAAACTTTGCATATACATTAAAAATAAAAACAAATATCCAAAAATGGTTTTCGAAAGTCACTTGTTTCCTTGATACAATTTTGTCTGTATTCTTTATTTTTTTCATAATAATTATTATTTCAATGTTTCAAATGTGGTCTTATATTTTTAAATGCTACTTTTCTGTATAGCAATTTCACTGCATTTCGATTTACATTTCAGGTAAAAGCACCCAACACATTTTCTCATCATATTCCATAATGAGAGTAAACTTACACTACGGATTCTTTTAGCATATTTAAGAAGTTTTCACTAAAATTCTAAAATTGGCATTCACAATCAAAGGAATTTTACTTAAAAGGGAATCTGATAAAATAATAATAATAACAATAAAGAAATTTAAATAAAAAAACTCCTTAAAATAATTTTTTAAAACCTGTTAAAGTAATCAAATTGTGGATATCTGGCAGCATTAAAATATTGTCTACATAACCAGAAAAGTTGGGGAATTTCCTACTTATAATCAAACATCCATTCAAACTGAAAAACAATTTTTATTGAAGATTTGCAAAGCGAAATATTTTCATTATTCTAAATTAAAATCAACATAGAATCCTTACAGATCTTACGAAAAGAAATTTAAAACATTAAAAATTAAATCATTTTACATAATTAAACGTGTAAAAAACATTCATTTAAAGAATTTTCTAATTGAAAATGAACTATTCTTTCCAAAATCTAAAGATATAGGAATTGACCCAGAAAAGTTTTGATACATCTTTTGGATGAGATTTTCAATAACATATATTGCCAGTCAGTTGTTAGATTAAAAATTATGATTTTTATTTAGGACAGCAAATACAGCTTAAAAATATTTATTCATACATCTCAGCATGGAAAAATGGTTTATGTGGAGTTTACGGTACCCATTTACTTCGTTCTTCTTAGGATCGCCAACTCTTTGCCGCCAAGAACGGCGAAGAGAGAACATTTGTTTTGGATGCGTCTAGATGCTTTTAACAAGTGACAAGTGAGCATGCGCACAAATTGATCTTTTCATCAGTGCTTTGATTATCAAGCTATATTGCGCCATGTTTCGATTGGACTGTTTTGTTCAACTCTTCGATGTGATTGGTCTATAAATTCAAATTTGAATAAAACTTCGTTTGGAATTCTTTGGATTGAATATTGGTTCAGTACCGTGTATGTTATTCTGTGTGCTTCGTTTCTCAATGAATAAGCGAAGCTACGCGTATTCTGCTAAGCTGAAAGCGAAGCCGCTGATATTTTTTAAGTTAAAAAATTTGCCCGGTACACGCTTGAAATGCCACAGGCATTGCGTGCGGAAATTCTAGCTTTCGGAATTTTTTAAAACACCTAGATTCCCAACATTCAATGAAAAAGCGAAGCTACTAGTTTCCTGCTATACTGAAAGTGAAGCCGCTGATGTTTTTTTAAATTAAAAAAAATTGCCCAGTACATGCTTAAATTGTCGCATCTCTCATTTTCAGGTGACACATGCGCAAGAGAGCAATAAAAATCGCACTGCACCTCCCAAACAGTATTTTGCAATGGCAAATGAAATTGAGCCAAGAAAAATTGGCAAGAAACAGGTGTGTACCGTAAACTCCACATTTACGGGAAAAATAACTATAAATACTTGATTCACAGAATAAAAAGTATTTGCATATCATCAATGCAAGAATTAATGATAAATTACATAAGGCAAATTATTAAAGTTTTTTCATGGGGGAGGGTATATTTAAAACACATTTCAAATATCCTATTTTTAATGTAAGGTAAATGAATTAAAAACAGACACACACTTTTCTTATTTAAGAGAAAATCATTTGACAGTAAAGTGCTTTCTTGCAGACTTTAAACTGAAGTTTTAAAACCATTTTTATTTTTCACTGCATTTTAGATATATAATACTTCAGTTTAGTAAAGTAAAAAATAAACCTTGTATATAAATCTAGTAAATATTAAATGTGGAGTTTACATGCTACAAACACTGTCTTTATAACTGTACAAAATCAGATTAACATTTTCATGTGCAGAATCCATCAAAAATAAGTTTAGAATTAATGAAAAAAGATGTTTTAAAATTATATTCTTTTAATAACTGGATCTGTTAAATATTGGACTGTGCATTATTACAAATTGCATATATATCTGAATTAAATTTTATAGCTACAAATTAGTAATTCTGATTACTAATAAAATGACTCATATATTCAACAGATCTGGTAAAATCTATTGTTATAAATAAATCTTCTAATTTGGATAATATTAAGAATTTTCAGAATAATATCAAAATTCGCTGCGCACATATCATGGAATTTATACTTATGGTAAAGAAGTTATCATTGCCATAAAAAATTCGTAACTAATGATTTTTCTTTTAAAATAAACAATATTTAATCTAATCAGTTAACATATTCAAGAATTGTTGCATCATCGATCATTTGTAACAGAAATGAAACATTATGAAATAAACTATAAGTGAAGTTATGCAACGGAATAGTCATATATTATATAATCTATTTCCAAATAAAAACTTCGCATACAAATTTCTATAAACAAAATACAATATCTAATTCTATGAGACGATAGAACTGATAATATCTAAAATTTAAATAAACCAAAATTATGTTCACTTAAAGTAATCATTTAAGTAATTTTTATAAAAAGTGAGAGGCTTAAATCTATCATATGCAAAGATTTTAAAAAAATCAATCAACAAAATACCAATAAAATTATTTCTCAACTAAATCGTACAGTAACAGGTGTTAATCTATCTAACATAATTGCACAAACCCATAATATATTAAAATAAAATTATTATATTACTTACATTTTGTAAGAACACTCCATGATTAAAAGAAAATTTTGTAGGACATTCGTTCCGATTATGCTTCAATTACAAAAATAGACAGTAAGGAAAGGTTGCACTTAGAAAAATACCAGGTTTGTATGTAAACAAACCATCACGTCTTGTTCTCACAGTTTCGCACTTCCGTCTTCCCAGAAACATTTATTTAAAAATTCAATATAACCTAAAAATTTTATATAATTGTAAATTATGATTTTTTAAAATTTTCCAAAATATTTTAGTTTAAATCTACGAAGATAAAATCGTTAAATAATTCTCTTTCAAGAATACAGTTTGTGCGAGATTGCAATGTTCAGTTTGTTTACTTACACTGTCATCCTTTGTTGTTGCGATGGAGAAGTGATGTTTTAATGGCGAATTCAAGTGATGAAGGCTTAGATGAATCCATTCCAGAAATGGTATATCAGTGTATATCGTTCACTGATATCCATATTTATAAACGTGAAGATTCCTATTTAAAATGTAATTTATGCAGTAAATTAAAAAAACACTTTTATTGCGTTGATTGCATAAGGAATGGCAATTTCACTCACTCGAAAACGACTAGTTTAGAAAGGTATGAAAATGATTTAATTTAATCACATACTTAATCTACATTAATAAAATTTATATTCTTTCATTTATTTGTTGTTCAATTACTGAAGAAACCTTTTAAGTTTCAAAGATATGGAATGTGTTTTGAGGAAAGCGTAGATCTCGTAATTATATTAATCAGCTTTACTTACTTATTAAAGAAATCTTGCAATGAAATTTGCATAATTCGAGATTAATATCTTTCCCCCCTTGGTACGATAGATATTTTGACCTTTAAAGATAAATAGGTTCCAATACCATTGCGATACCTACCAGAATGTCCTATTCAAACTATTTTTAAACTTTGTGAGTCATTACATGACGAATCGAATCGTAAAGCAAAACTACATCATTCTGCTATATCTAAATTCAAACAATAAATCTGATTATATACGTAACTTCTCAAAAAATAATTCTTTTAATCTACAGAAGAAGTCGTAATTGTGAATTATAAAGGTTTTCTTCTGTCGCTGATTTAAATATTTTGAAGATGATTTTATGTGTGTTTGATATTTCAGTTTAAATTTTCTCCATTCATATGAAAATCTCATATCTAAAACAAACATTGTAGATAAATATTATTGGGAAGACAACAATATTATTGGGAAGACAACAATATTATTGTAGGTAATGTTGGGAACTGAAATGCTGTTACTACATGGTCTGTAGTTGAAACATATTCCTTAATATAAAACAGGGCTGAGACAGAGGTGATGCTAATGAGGCACATGCCTCAGAATAGTAATCAGAAACGCTGCCAAAATTGTCTGACTTTCTATTAAAAAAACTGATAAAATGAAAATCTACACTATTTTATATAGAATAGGACACACATAATTTTCTTTCTGTCTCAGGTTATAATATGTTTAGGCATGGTACTGCTATTCAATATCAAAATAAAGTTTATATTGCTTATTTGATAACTTATGAAATAATGTCAGCTATTATTACAAATTTAACCTGAAATTCAAAGAACACATAAAATGTTTTCAGTAACAGTGAAACGTTTAATCTGAAATTCTAAAAATAACTCGAGAATATATGAAACATGGAACACTGGCGATAATCTTGTATTGGCAACGTAACTGAACATCGTATCGTTAAGTCGCCAAAACAAAATATTGCCAATGGGGTCCTATATTGAAGCTGTTGAAAAAAGTCGCCAAAACAAAATTATTGCCAGTGATGCCGTATATCAAATCTATACCTGAAACATTTAACTAGTTCAGTAATTAAATGTTCCTCTAATGTAAGTCATTTTGGATATTTGTTGTGAGATTAATCTTTTTGTCTTGGAGACTTCTGCTTGAAAGTAATTTTTCTGTTTCCACGCAATAACTTAATTACCCAGATGAAGAGTGAGGAGCCTTTCTGCTCTGAAAGTTCTCATTCCATTTCGGCAGTTGGCATAAGGACGCATGAGCAGAATCTTATTGTTCTGTAATTGCTATATTGTAGAGAGGTATATTATTTCAATGCAAATTGTAAATAACTGGTTTGGCCCCCATAAGAAACTCGTAAAGGCTGCAGGTTCCCACCCCGACCGAGATGGTTTTTGTTTAAAAACGTAAATAATGCCAATTTATATTTCAAGTAGTTTATTATCTAGGAGGAGAGAGACAAAGTGTCTTCAATGACCTGGGTACCAATCGTGGGGGCAATCTTGCATTTATTTCACTTTTTGGAGCCAAATTTGACAAAATGGGCGAAAAATAGAAATTTTTCCTAGGCATCATTTATTCTTGCTACACCACTGTTTTAAGTTACTGTACATGGATACACACTGTTATCCTACATGATGATTTTATATTAAGCTAGTAAAATTATTCAGTTTTATATTAGACATAACAGGTCCTTATTATTTGTGATTAATATAAAAAAAGTTATAGTAAAAGTTATACAGTCGAATGTCGCAAATCCGGAATCATCGGGACGTCAGCAATTCCAGATTTGGGATAATTCTGGATCTTAGATCATTTCAATATTAAGAAATGAATTTAACATCATAAAACACAGAATTCAATTTAAATTTTAAAAAAAACTTATTTATTACTTGTTTTCTTTGATTTATAAACATAATTAATGTTATATTTCTTATTAATTTTATCATTTTTACAAAACATTTAATTTAAAGTGAGTTGCTTCATTAGTTTCGGTTTTTGACTAAGTAACTTTTCTTTTATTTTATGTATCGCTATTATGTCCAACTCCGAAATAAGGTCCCTGTGCTCAAGTCCTTTTATTGCGTTGTTCAACACTTCCACTAAACTGTCAATTGGTATTTTATATTCCACTTGTGTTTCTTCTTCGCTCTCCTCGCTATCGGATACTGAAGTTTGGGAGTTCATCAACACCATACTGCATATTTCGACATCAGTGAGCTGACACTCTGTCGGGGCTTTATCGTTGCAATGCAGTACTTCAAACGCGTCATCTTCGGCAATTTCTTGTTCTATTGACTTGATGTACTCAAGTAGTTCAAAAATTTCAGCTTTTCTTTTGAGATCCTAACATTAGGATTACAACATTAGGATCCGGATTTTGGATCTTTCCGGATTTGCGACGTTTGACTGTATACTAAATGTATTTTTCTATTCAGTTAGATGTTCAACTGAGATTGTCACCTTTTTCAGTAAAATAGGTTCAAATTTAGATTCCTTTCATATGTACAATATCGTTTACTTTTAGGATCATTACCAATACTGAAAGATACGATTATTATACATACCTATGAAGCGAAATTTACTGTCACTTTCTGTTATTGAAAACATTATGATCATATTCATCTTTAGGTACTCATTAGATCGATTTCTTCATTGCAAATTTCAAGACTACCCAATAATTTTTCAGAAATATTTTTTCACTTTTTATAATCAGCCATCTAATCTGTAGGCTAATTTAAAAAAAAAAAAAAACTAATTTCAAATAAATAAATTATCATCTTACATGTGAAATATAAAGGATCTCTAGTCCTTCTGCAAGTCACCAAAAAGGTAATCCAAATAGTCCTCGCATGGACCCCAGCTGTCATGGTATCCCCAGAAAACGAGACAATCGTTTAACTTGCTATACTTCAAACATCACCAGACCATCCTCTCAATATACTTTATTGAATACCTACTAGCCGTCTTCAGCGACCAGCTTGTTTACCGGGAACATGATTTCAATTGAATCTTGCATCATTTTATATTCATGGTTCCTGTAACAACGTAATTTTAAACTTCAGATTATGGTAGTATTTAACCCATGTTCTTCTAGTGGCTTTGCACCTGTTATGTTCATTGGCTACATAAATATCCCTAATGGAGTCAAAATAACTCCCCATGTCATGTAACATCTAATTGCATGTTGTCTGCTCCATTTCACTTTCTTATTCCTCTTGCAAAACATGCATTTGATTTCGACATTGAAATGGCACAGCACATTTTATGACTAGCAGCATGTTAGCTGAATTAATATTAGTTGTGGGATTTTTTATTAAAAATTTAGTTAAGTACTCCTATGTTTGCTGGCTGTGAGTTATACACCCCTGTCCTACACAGATTTAAAAAAAGAAAAGGTTAAGTGATAGGATAGTATTGAAAGTGTAATTAATACTACATATGTGTAGTTGTCCCCCCCCCCCCGCTAATGCTTATAACCTTAGTTTTTTTAGTGTTCCTGATGAAATCTGAAAATCAATCCTTTTTGTAAATAACTCTTTAAACTGTGTTCATTGAAATTTGGTAATATGTTGTATAAGAATGTTTTTTCTGAGGTCAATTCAGAATTTGTTAATGTATTAAGAAAAATGTTTTTTTCCTCTGTCTTCAAATAATTGTATTAATCATGAAATTAAAGAGAATATTTGTCAGATAAAAAAGTGAATGCTTCACTGCTTTAATAATCTTTTTAATTATTTATTTTTTGATCATTTTGTAATAATTTTGATTCATTTCAATCATAAAGAGACATACTGAATATTAATTTTTCTTTTGCAGATTTGCTGATAAGAAACCAAAGAAGTATAAAGTAGATGAGGAGAAAAATCGAATACTTAAAAGGTATATATATATATAGAGAGAGAATGTCATATCCTTAGAAAATACAAGAATTCACTGGCTACAAATTTCCAGGACAATTATAATTAGTTTGATTGCCTAAATTAAGGTTTGAATGTTGAAATACTGATTGCAGTAATTATTACTATCATAGCTTAGTTTGTTATAGAAAGATTGTAAAATAATAATAATACCTAGTCCTTTCTTTTGAATTATATCAGAGAGCTAAGGAAATCCTAAGAGTCCTCTGATACAATAGGGAATGCTTTTAACTTTTTTTTTCAATACATGACAGAAGATTAATGACCAACATTAGTCTTGATTCCTCTTTATTATATAAAAAGTCTTGGCTAGAGTCGAAATACAGATTATAGTGTTTATAATCTTGCATGAATCAGGGATGAGATTCTTCCGCTTTTTCACGAATTTCCGCTTTTTTGTTATTTTGGAAAAATTCCGTTTTTTTTAAAAATCTTTTTTTTTCCCCTCTCTCATTTTTTTTTTCTTTTTGGATTTCCGATTTTTTTCTTCCCCTGCGTAAATTTGCTTTTTTCCCGAAAATTCCGCTTTTACACAAAGAAAAGAAACCTTCCTATCTTACATTTTCGAAAGAAAATTCTGGGAAAATATGCTCGGCCCAGTGGCTTAACTCTACAGGCTAGGAAACTAGCTGATTCATTTTCTGCTGACGAATCAACATTATATCAGCAAGCTCTACAAGGATGAACATTCTAACATTCAGTGCCATTCAAAGTATTAAGTACCACCTTTTTGCAGAAAACAAAACGTGTGTGGCATATTTTGCAAAAAGAAAAAAAGATTTTTTTTGCATGAAAATGTTGAAAAAAATTAGTTGAAAACTTAAGGTCATCTTGTAGGGTGATCATCTTGTAAGATGCAGAAATAAAAAAACGGAACAAAAACAAATAAATAAACTACATAAAAAAAACTCCTGTCAAAAGAGGCAGCTAAAAAGTTGTGTACAAATGCAGCAAAAAACGAGGAGAATAAGACATAAAAAAAAAATCTCAAAATAAAGAACGAAACAGTTGATTTACCTAGGCATTCTAGAGATAATGTAGTCCCGACAACTATGCCAGTAATTAAACAGAGAGATACTAATGAAGATTGTGTAAAAACTGTAACCTTTATTGAAAATAAACTTGCAGAGGATGCAAACACATCCTTTATTGAAGAAAAAACTGTCAAAGGTAGGAGCCCTCCAAAACAAGGAGTGAAGCATGTTAATGGAGATCTGTTACCAACAAAAGCCACACAAATAAAAAAACAAAAGAAAACCACTTATTTAACAATTAAGGTAATGTTTCAAATAACAATAATGCTAAATGAATCTGTCATTGTAACTGTACAATTTCTCGACCCCTCTCGCTTTATAAGGTGCAAAATCATTGTGCTGCTACTTTTGCGAAAATGTATAAAAATAAAAGAAATAAAACAGAATTCAGTATATGATACATTATTATAATTTATAAAGAGCTAATACACTTTACACAATTGCATGAAGC
>BGPR01000774.1:353520-385265 GCA_013235015.1 Araneus ventricosus
CGAACGATAATATATCGCCGTCGGGCACTAACAAAAACTGGCGTAAACGCAATAACGTTTTGTCTCCTTGGCGCCCCCTAAGATTGGAGTCCGGGCATGTATACCGCCCCTACCCCCCGTCGCTACGCCACTGATATCATCATTGATTAACAAAAACTTTTCTTCCATTAAGGCATTCACTGCAGACTTTTTCAGTATACTTTGTGTGTTAAGTGTTTTTAATTTTATTTTTTTCTCTCCTTTCTGTAATTCTTCTTTAAGCTGAGAGGGTTTTGTATAACCGCAAACCTTATCTGTTCGGTTCCCACCCAGTGGATTAATAATAATAATTTAGAAGGTAGAAAATGACTCGAGATTTCTTCAAATATTTAAGTGTACTCTTTTGGCTAATATGGCTCTTCAATATTTGGCGTAATGCAAGCTTCTTGCAGAAAAATTTCCCAAATATTTTGAATCCATTTCGAATAGTCCTTTAGCCCTTGATAAAATGGATTCCTTGTTTGTTTTTTTTCGGTTCCCTCCGAGTTCATCTTTGCTTTTGGGCTTTCTTTGAATGATATTGATTTCCGTTCTTTTGGCTAATGCTTGACTCTAAGTAGTGGTGACCAGAAAAAAGTGCACGCTTTTCCTATTAGCTAGTTGAGTGCGCAGATTTGCGAAATGCATTCTAGTCTCTTTAGGCCACTAATTTTTTTAACGCTTTTATCTATTTACTTTAATTTTCATGTTTGCAAGAATGAAATTTTGTATCCGATTTTTCACTCGCTTCCTGGTATACTAGAGTTCTGAAATTTTATACAGTTCTATGTTCCCGATGTTGATACAATACTTTTATATTTTCAGAACTTAACTATTAGTAGACGGATTGATTTTTTGATTCCTATTAGAGGTATCATCTGGCAGCGAACTTAAATTGATTGCAGAATTCTAAAATAAATTTACTATTTATGAAATGGATATTAAACGCAAAAAATAAATGAATAAAAACAAAGATTTTTAAAAACGCGCTTTTATTAGTCTACTTAAAAGTAGAAATTTTTATCAAATACGAAGATCAAAACAAAAATCGTAGAAGCGTGAGACGGTGAAACAATTCCATATGGAAATTAAGCTACGATGGATATAAGAAAATTCCAAAATATGAATTAAAAATCAAAATAAATTTGTCGAGTAAAT
Organism: Araneus ventricosus; assembly: GCA_013235015.1. Taxonomy (NCBI): domain Eukaryota; kingdom Metazoa; phylum Arthropoda; class Arachnida; order Araneae; family Araneidae; genus Araneus; species Araneus ventricosus. The sequence goes on from BGPR01000774.1 coordinate 354,697, forward strand.
TTAATTTTAATTACAATAATTAAGTATTTATATCGGCACTTCACGCTTTTACGAATTTTGTTTTGCTCGCTAGATTTTTGACAAAACAATTAACTTTCTACCGCACTAAAAAGGTTTTTAAAAAATTTTATTTTTTATTATCTAAATTCTTTCTCTAGGTGTGACCAAAAACTACACTGGAAAGATCGACTTCCGCGTGTACGGCGTGTTTGAGAAGTTCACCGTCCCCTACAGAGGCAAGGCTGACGCTTTCGAGAACGCCACTTACACAGACAGTGGCGAGAAGCTGAAGGACGTCGGAATCTTCTTGACGAATCGACCCATCAGGCACGACTCTGAATTCGCCGTCTCGGCCAACTACCCGAAGGTATTCGGTTATAATTTTTTAAAATCGAACCTGCACTATCGCGGCAAGCCCCGGGGGAAAGAACTGTCATGTCCCCTTCACACAGTCACGGATTTAGATAGTTCTACGCCCTAGGCCGAAGCATATTCTACGCACTCCTCTCCAAAATGTTAATATGTAATTTCAATGCAATATGTAATAGTTTATTTTTACTTTCTCGTATACGAAGTGTACAAAGAGAACGCATTGTAATCGTCAAAAAATTGGAACTCGAGATTTTGACGAATCTCCACGTTTTAGACCTCCCCGACTCCGAAACGCAATTTTGGAATTGTCTGTCTCTGAACACGATAACTCGAAAACTATTGGAGGTACGGGGATGGAATTTGGTATGTGACCTTGACACGTAATTTGCACGTTTGTGTCAACGTTTGGACAAAGTCCGTGTACGAAGTCTGTCTGTCCACGTTCATGTGCGCACTGTAACTCAAAAACTTGAGTAGCTAGATGGATAAAATTTGGTACAGTTTTATCATCATGAATGTAGGTCCTTATCACATTTTGGACCAAATCCGTCAAAGGGTTGACCGTCTGTATAATTGCATACTTGTAAACATTGTAACTCCTTAACACAAGGACTTATATAAAAGAAATTTGGTATGTGGACTTTTACCCTTAATTGTAGACTTGAGCCCAATTTTTGCATCAATCGGTTAAAAAAAAAGCGCTCAAATTGCTTATTCAATTTTTTTAAGCGCACTATTTCCGTCTTCGCGAGCGTGACCTTGACGCGCGCTGAAGGAAACAAGTGAATATATATTGCATTCTGGGTTAGATAAGAGGATGGTTACTGGGGCGCCTAGCCCCCCGAAGGGGGGGGGATTAATCCCTGATCCAGCAAGTTCTCACAAAGACTTGGCTTTGCGGTAGATTGTCCTTAACTGCCGTGCATTCTGGCTTTAGAGTAGTTTCGAATTTTTTATTGACTCGGGGAAAGGTAGGTTGCCATAATTGCCAAGCATTGATAAGGGACGATTAGATGCTAAATAAATCATGAATAGAGTAGGTACGTATTTAGCTTATTTTACTCTGATAAAAAAATCAATATTTAAGCAATCTTATAAAATGAATACGTAGAATAATAAAAGATGCGAGGCTAATCCTTTTGGAATTAAAGAACAACTGTTACCAGTCGCACTTTAAAGCTGATTTTACTTTCTTAATTATATCACTTTTTTCCACATAATTATAAAATTGGGCGCAAGTTATTTTAAAATTGTAATGGCACAGAGTTTAGGATGAAAGCGGAACAAAAAATAATACGGGACTGAGTAGTGAAATACGGGACTTATGGCTACTCTAGGGAGAGGGAAAATGACGCCTTTTTGTGAAGTTGAGGGGAGACTTCTCCTGGTCTGAAACGTACGGGGTGTCCGAGAATTGTTGGACCCATTTCAAACATTAATTAAAAATTAATGTTACAACTAAGGTTGTTTTTTTAAAAAACGAGAGCGCATTAAAAAAAAGTTTTTTCAGATGGGTAACTCGCCATTACGGTGGTCGTAAATTATTGGACTAGCTAGAAGAAAATTAAAAGCATGTATTTGTAGGAATTTTACGCTTTTTAATTTGTTAAATTAATTGCAGTTCGGAAACTGAATAATTTCGAGATATTCAAGAAAAACTAAAGGGAAATCGGAAAACGCGCATCGGTTTCTACTGATCGGTAGCCATTGCGTACGGAAATCTCTCGCTGTAGCAAATTTAGAACGCCGTAATGGGTACGCCACCTATCCGGGAAAAAAACTTTATTTGCCCTCTCATTTAAAATAAAACGATTTGCAACAGTATTAGTTTTTGTTTTATTAATTTTTGAAATGGGTTCAATAATTTATGACGACCATGTATAATTTTCAATTTAATATGTAATAGTTTATTTTTCGAAACATATAAGCACTTTATACAATCTTCGAAATTCATTAATTTTTTATTCAAAAATACATTGCTTAAGAACTATCATTAACGCCAACAAAAATATTTCATCGAATTTCGCAAAATCGTCTGGGACGCCTCTAGAACAGGGTGTCAAACTCAAATGCGGACTAAATAAACCAGGTCTATTTCCGCATTTTTTTTGTAGTAACATAGTAGATTTCTTTCGAAAACGCAATATTAGAAACGAAAAAGGACATTCGTAAAGTTGTTTTCTTGCTAACTCCTGGCATGTCTTCTCTGTCACTAAATGGTCCGCAGAAATTAATTTCTAAATTGATCCAATAATTATGAATCTGATAGGAGACTTGTTTCCCAATATAAGTGAAAGTAATTTCTCCGCCCGATAAGTACTTCCAAACATGAAAATATTTCATGTCCCAATTTTAGTGTTTTCAAACTAGGCAGGCAGATATTTCTAAAACTTGGGCTTCTCAACGTCACTGAATTTTGCTTTCAAATCTAAACAGCACTGGATCTCGTTTACCTCCATTTGCTTAATTGTGTGTTATCGACTGCTAAAATGTTCGCTGCTATTGGTTGGGCAAATGGTGCGTCGATGTAATGCGACTGGTAATCGAACATTGGAGAATGGTGTGGCACGTTTTTATAATTATGTATTATTAGAGTTATACTAAAAATTAAGCTACGAAATTTTTGTTAAAAATTTTGTGACATTGTGATGCTTGGAGGGCCGCGAGTTTGACACCCTTACTTTAGAACTTCTTTGGTCGCAATATTGTTTGTGAATAGCCTATCTAAAAAAAAATCTGCAGAAATTTTTTTTTTTGAAGATATCTTAAAGATTTCTGCAGATTTTTTTGAAGACAGAAAAAATCTGCATTTTTTCTTCAGTTTAATCTACATAAAAGTTGCTTATTATATTTTTCTCTAAATATTCTGCAGATTTTTGTAAGATAGCAAAAAATCTGCATTTTTTTCTTCAATTTAATCTGCATAAAATCTGCAAAAAAAAATTCTTTTTATTTTTTTCTTTAAATTTCCTGTAGATTTTTTAGGACTTTGCATTTTGTCTTCAATTCAATTTTCAGTTATTTAGCAGATTTTCACAAAATCATTAAACTTGACCAATATCTGTTGATTTTTTGAAGATTTAACTGCAATTTCATAATATCTGCATTTCTCTAAATACATACTTTGCACCATATTCTCTAATATTGCAGCTTTATTTTCCAAAGGATGTAAAACAAAATTAGAAAGTAATTATCATTATTGTTTAATTCTACAGCAGACGGGAGTTTCAAAAAATTTCATAATCGAAAATTGTCTTAAGCACTAAATTTTTTAAATATGCCAGTGAAAAAATGAATTCTAAATTAATCTTTAAAATAAATATTTGAGGTTTTACCATTTTAAACTTTTACCCCATAATTTAATTAATTTCCAATTAGTTTTCTAACTGTCTTTCTGACTAGCTATTTTCCTCCAAAAAACAAGGGAAAAGTGGAGTTTGCGCCCTTTGGAGGGAGAGAAGGCTTACCAAAAAGATAGGTGAAAACGAATGTAATGAAACAGAGAATCTAAATTATTGAACAAAAATATTACTAATTTCATCTGTTACTCGTCTCTACAACTTTGAAACACATATTCTGACCTTGGTTGATTTTTACACCACTAGATGGCGCCACGAGAGTTATGGCGACGCTAAAACTTAAATAGATTAATTTATCCCCGTCCTGTGTTTTACGGCGTAGCGTAGTGGTTAGCGCGCCTGCCACCAGCTATAGGAACGGGGGTTTCGTATCCCGGACAGGATGAACTTGAAGTTTCGTCACAATCTCAATCGGCATCGTACAAGTAAATTAAATTAATAACTCAATTAATTGAAATTAATAATTAAACTTTGACTGTAGAAAAATCTGCCGAAAATCTGCAGGTATTTGGAACAGATTTTTTTTCAGATATTCTACATTTTTTTTTCTGCAGAAAATCTGAAGAAAACATGTTCCAAATACCTTCAGATTTTCTGCAGATTTTTTTAAGCTGGAGGCTTGAAGGTTACAGAAGTGGACATTATTAAATCTATTTCAATGCAAAGAAGCGCAAGGGGTACACGGAAGACAAATCTATCGCCAAATATATTTAATGTGACGAATGTAAATTTAAAAAGCATTTTATGTGGCCTTTTCAAAACAACACTGAAAAATATGTATGCATTTGGTCATTTCTTCAGTATATGCACTATCCTGAGGCTTTGCCTAGGATGGCCCTATGGGAAATCTAGTCCTGTCCTCACACATAAGAACAAATACAGCAAGGCATTATTTATACGTTTCTCATACGTCGTTTCATCGCAGTCCCGATTAATTCGTATCCATTGTAATGTAAAAATACTTCGTTTATACGACGCAAATCTTTGGTTATATTAGGGTTTCCGATTTCCCTGCCCTTTTCCCTTCCCGGGAACATAACGGTCATTCCCGGGATTCCCGAAAATGTGTCAAAATTTGAAAAAAATCTAAATTACCCAATTTTAATTTATATGAATAACTACACAAAATAAGTATATTCATAAATTCCAAAATTAATACTTTTATATACTGAGATACAAATTGCTAATAAAATATAGTAAATATTCATTTTTAAAGTATGATTTAAGCAATCTATGCTTTTATCACTCAGTCTAGTTCTTAGTTTTGTTATGAACAACCCGGCACAGAAAATGCCCTCTCGGCTTCAGCTGATGTTGGAGGAATTGTTTTCAAAGCCTCGCCCAGTTTTATAATATTTTATCTATTTGCTGTTGAATCAAATAATTGCAGTTCTTGCTTCAGTTAGAACTCTTGCTAATTGAACAACCTAGGACTTTTGTTCTTTGAGTGAATGGCTTTTTCTAATTTTGTACAACCTTCAAGATTTCTGTTCCAAAATTTCAGCGCTCTCTTCTTCTGAGTGCGAAGAGTTGGACAGTGATTCGTCTTCCTCGAAAAAAGGACCGTGTGTAAACATAAAAGGAGTGCACAAATTTTCAATATTCAACCATCTTTTAATTCAGTTTCATATTTAGGTCGAACATGTTGATGTTTTGGAAAATTATTTTCAAATCTATGTTTGCCATTTTCTTTGCTAATATCATAAAAATTTCATAACTCTGATAATTTTTAAAAATTTCCAACCGACTGATATATTTTTAATGTTTCAGATGCACCTTCGAGTGAGATTTGTTTTTGTCGAGAGGAGGACTAAAGAAAATCTCATGTGCAAAGAAATAAAGGTTGGAATTCAGTAAGTGTTCTTTACATTCTTAAACGTTATGTCGGTAAATATCGATTCAAATTATTCTAGTGACTTGTCAAAAATCTTGACTCTTTTTTTTAATATTGATATCATAAGAAAGCAATAAGCACGAGAAAGGGGATAAGTTTATAAACTCTAAACATATTTATAAAATTGAAGTTTATATAAACTTCTCATTCTGGCTAATCATAATATTATAACTTAATAAGAATTCCTGAGAAAAAATTTTAATGTTAGTTAATTCCTTCAGGTTATCGCAATTAAGAATGCCATTTTAGTTTTCTAAAAACTATTGGAAGAAGCAAACAAAATTCAGTCTCTGCAAAAAACTTGGCTAATATGGCCTGATGGTGTCTCTGCTTCAGAGCCAGTGGTTTCCAAGTTTGACTCGCAAATTCCTGTGTGAGCGGTCCTGGTGCACGTTAAATCTGACTCGGATGTCCTCCCACTTGAGCGGTGTGGAAATTTGGAAAGGGTAGTCCCAGCTTGGATATCATCCTTGTCATCTAACCATGGTTCAAAATTACGAGGTCTGCCCCAAAATAGCCCTTGTGTCGCTTCAAAAGGAGATGTAAATATAAATAAACAACAACAAAAAAACCTGATTTCTGTTCCAAGAATCTATGTACTTGTGATTTGGTCTGAAGAATTAATGCTCCCATTTAAAGCTTTATGATAGATACTGGAGACGGAATTCATAATTTTGAACCATGACAAAGGCATTTGAAAAATAAGAGTTAAGGAATTGTAGATTTGTATACTCGCCATTCAATTCTTTTGACTTGAAATGGATATAGGAATTAATTGACTCCAGAAAAGAGGTCAATAAATATAGAGATTTTAACAAATAATATACAGGGTTAGCCTAAATGATTCATCGGGTTTCAAAGGACTGTTTATTTACAAGTATACGACGTACAAAGACGGGCGATACCTGAAAAGATGCATATACTCGCAAAGTTTCTGGTACATACCACAGATGTTCAATGTGTGCACCCTTGGTCACCCAGCACACATCCCAATGGTAATCCAGTTCCGTCCAGACGTTCAATAGCATGTTCCCATCAATGTCCGTCACAGCAGCAGTGATGCAGTGCTTGTAGTGTTGTTGGCATTGCGGGTACATAAACTTTGGCCTTCACAGGAAGAAATCGCATGACTCGAGAACTGGCGACCTGGGGGGCCATGGCAACAGATGAACATTCAGACCAGCATACCCTCTCCAGTGATGAGGCAGTCCTCTGTTGAGAAAGTTGCCTGCCATCTAGCGAGCACGCAGCGGACTTTGGACTTGGGGAGTGTATGTATCTTGTCGTGTATCGCCAGTCTTTGTAGGTCGTATACCTCTCGATACAGTGTTTTCAAACCCAATGAATCATTTAGGCTACCCCTGTACTTTTATAAAGCATTCGATGAAAATTCGAATAAGTAATTGAATTATTTATGCAATTAGAATACAAGATGATGGTATTTGAAAGTTACTGAATATTTGTAGCTGTCTGTATTTAAATACTTTCTTAACTTTGTGAATCTAATCTTTAAGTTATATTGTAAGTTTTCTTTTATGCTTAGAGGGGAAAAGTGATTTCTGTTAATTAAATTAATTAATTTTGATAGAGTTCAAATATTTAGCTGCAGTGAATTAACTATTAATCTTGAGTAATGCTTCAACAATCTAGCCGCAAAATGCTGCTTACTTTACAATTCGTTGAAGCACGAGGAAAATATAAAGTCAAATTTAGTTAATTGAAAGCAAGAAAACCGATGTTAGATTTCAAAAGAGAAAAATTCTCCACACTTTATTAGTCTCTAGATTATTTAAAATGAATTATTAAACCTGTCACTTATTCATACAAGTAAAATTTATTCCTTTTAAAAACATAAAAATGGCATTAATTTATTTTAAGGCACTTATACTATATTTAATAAAAAATAATTTTTTAGGAGTCCACCTGAAGCTCAAGCCACATAATTCTTTTTAAATGGAACTTCTTGCATTTTTCTGAGGGTAAGTGTAAAAATTATTGGACAACCAATTGTTTAAATTTTGCTTTGTCGTAACTTTTTACGAATAACTTTGTTGTTGTTGTTTTAGGTAACGAGCGAGCAACCAAGGACTTCTCACTCAATACTAACATATTAGGAAGACTTCCCAAATTTATGGACAAAAATGTGAACTATTTTTAATGGCATTTTAGCCATGGTTTTTTATGTTGTGGTCAGAAAAACTTGTGTAAGAATAAAGTGTTAAAATCGTATAGCTATGGAATTCCCTTTTTTATTTTATGATGTTGAAAACATCACACCACTGCATTTAGAGATATATTGGCGACATTTATCATAGAATCTGATACGTTGAAAATCAAAGGTGTTTAAATCTAGTCAACTTGAAGAGTAATCTTTTGAACATGATCGATATGGGCCATCAGCAACGGACTCGCAATTTCCACCACAGCTACAAACCATACAGAACTCTGGTATATGATGCTCTAAAATTCACACTAACATAGCCCAGTGGCACAGGTAAAGGAGGCGGCCCACCCCGTTCGCACTTTGAAAGGGGTGGCAAAATCGGACACGAAGAAAAACAATTTTATAACTAAAAGTAGTGGCAATAACTCAGTGATTGTGTACATAAGAAAAAGAAGAAACTAATGTAATTATCTCATACTTTTTGCAGTTTGTCGGTAATTGCCGATATGTGAAAAAGGTTGTGAAACCGCAAATATTGAGGATGTCAAATGATGAACTGCATTACTTGTAAAATGATTTTTCCTGGTATTTATTTTGAGGTTTTTGTGGCCTGTGTAACTTGCAAGTGAAGGGTGGCATACTGCAAGTTTGCTCCGGGTGGTGAAAGTTGCCACCACTGACTGTATCATAATTATTTTACAAAAGACTCTTAGACTAGACTAGACTTGAACAATACCAAACTTGAGCTTTTCTCCAAACTAACGATGTTGTAAAGTAAAAACAGGAAGGCTGGCTGCGTTGTAATATTGACTTTAGTTTGGACATTACTTTTACTTGCTTCCCTTTTTTTAAACCAAGTTTTAACAAAAGTGTAATCACTTTGGAAGGGCCAAAACTAACACATGAAGCTCTATAAAGTGTTAAATTATATTGACAAATTAAAAAAAAAATATTCAATTCCAAAGTAATTTTGTAATATTAATCGATTAAACTTTAAAAAATCATGCAGCAGACTCTATACAATGCAATTAATGATATTTTGCTGCATTTCGCTCAATGCATGTAATCAAAAATAAGATATTTAAAATGGTCGCAATAGCGACTTTTATCATCTGTTTTATCAAATAGCACACAATATTTTAAAAATATATAAATATACAGGGTGTCCAACAAAGGACTCCCTCATTTTAAAATTAAATAACTCGGCAACGGAGATCGATAGAAGAACGAAACCAGTGATGTTCTTAGTCTGAAAGCCGTAAAAATCTGATACAAAAGTTTCAAAATTAGTTATAAATGTTGCCGACAGGTGGCGCTGTACGTTGTAATCACAGTTCAGATTTCGAGAAGAAAGCTATAAACTGTCATTTGCAAGTAATCGTTGCAATCACATCACAATCGATTCAAATTAGGCATTTTTCGTGCTTGCCAAGGACAGTTTATAGATTTCTTATCGGATTCTGAATAGCTATTACAACCTGCAGCGCCACCTGTCGGCAATATTTATAACTAATTTTTAAACTTTTGTATCGGATTTTTACGGCTTTCAGACTAAGCATATCACTGGTTTCGTTCTTCTATCGATCTCCGTTGCCGAGTTATTTAATTTTAAAATGAGGGAATCCTTTGTTGGACACCCTGTATATGCTCTGTTCAATTAATACTGTTAATGCATATACAAAATCTTTTTCCTTAAAATTTAATAAAGAAAAACATACCAGTTTGTATGTAATGGTTCTTTAATTGAATCATTGATTGTATAAACCACACGAGTCAATAATATTAAAATGCCGAGAGCTTAAAAAAATTAATCAGTTTTTAATACTTGGTAGATTTTATGTGCCAATAATGTGGCTTCACTCGACTCTTGTCGTTTCTTCACTCATTATGCAACTGCTCCCTTTAGAATACGAAAACGGCATAAACACGCACATAGAAAAAATCATGGTTTCTTTCAACAATTCAAATTAAAAAATAAACATGTTGATATCTTGATCACTAGTCATTGTTTAGAGTTTAATTTTAGACAACTCAATGTCTTTGCTTCAGTGGAATTAGTAATTCCTATGTGTGATTTCTTCAGTTGTACGAGAAATCACATTCTATGAAAACAGTCGCAAATTCCTACGCAGCTCTAAATATACAGCATAATTTAAGACATCTACTGGAATAACTATTTCATTAAAAAAGTAGGTAACTTTAAATGATTAAAATAACTATTTTAAATAAAATGCATTTTCACAGATTTTGTAATTCGTGAATGTATTGCCACTCATTTTATAAATATTTGTGCAATTCAATTTTGCAACATAAATACAAACAGACCCAATAACATTTTAACGTTTTATTATGAAAATTAGGTTAAAATTTTTAGTAAAAATGAGCATCTTTACAAAAATGACTTCAAATATTTACACTTCCAACTGAAAATTGTAACTGCATCGCTCGGATCTTCAATCAATGGATCACAGATAAGGTTTCACCTCTGTCCTAAAGCTGCTTTCCACCATGAGGATATGAAGGATTGCTGAAAATCAAAAGTTAAAATTACAGCAAAAGCTAGTTTTGAAATACTTTTGTTAATAACAGTTAACTTCACAATCAAAAAACATTTCTTGGAGAGCAATATACATATTACTTGGCATTAATTAAAATCGCAACATTAACCCTCCGCGTACGGTTTCCGCGGAATACGAAATCCATCTAATGTGAAAATAGTGAGAGTAAGATTTTCAATATGGATTCCAGCCTTTCTCCATGTAGGTTAACAATATTGTAATAGTCATGATTCCACATTTTGTTTTGCATCTAGATGGCACTATGAGTATTTCATTCTTGAGGGCCTTTCTTTTGTCACTTATGCGGCAAATATACGAGAAACTATGGATTTGCCAAGTTGCAGTGGCTCATTTTATTGCAAAATTTCTTTATGTTCAAAACAAAACAGTTGATTTGTACATTTATCTGAATAAAAAATGAGCATTAATTTTATTCCATGCATACTGAAATCACATGAGCTGTATTGCATTTTAAAAATTTAAAAACTATTAAATTTTTTTACTAAGATGTGAACAGTAATCTACGTAGATAAAGAAAAAAAAAAAAAATGCCCCAGATTTTAGAAACAGAATGTTTCAAAATCAAGCCATATACAGAGGGTTAAAATTAACATCTAATTGAAAATGTCAGACTTATAACAGGCAAAAGTTCAAAGTTTGAGCTACGAATCACTTGTAAATTGTGCAATGCATGTTTCTATTTACCTTAAGTTTAAAACAATTCCATGAACTTGAACAACTTTCTTTTTATAGTTTTACTTAATGGAATGTCAAATTGTCTTACAATGAGTTACTTTGAAATATATCATGATCATGTATCGTTACGCCAAGATAAATAGTGCTATATATATCTCAAAGTTCTGGCTTGTATTGTCAGTTAAATAATCTTTTAATGACACCTCATTTTAATTACTTCTACTTTCATTATAATAACCACACTACAACTTTCTTTTCGAGTCGCGAGTTTTTTCCGGGGAAATTCCCTTCTCTGGGTACTTAAACTTTCTGCGCATTCCTATCTGCCCTTTTTCACTCCATATAAACGAATAACAATGCCGTGCTGGCTTCGCGCATTAAGTCTGGATTACTGGTCATGGAGCAAAGTAAAAACTGAATCCTTTACCCAAGAAGAAATAACCTAATATCCTCAATGACTGAATAAAAGGTTAAGCCAAATTTTGTCTCTTCCCTCAAAATGGACTACATCTCATCTTCATTAAAGCATGATCTTGTATAGGGTGTCCACACTTATCGAGGCCCAAAAGCTAATCTCTAAACCGTTACAGATAGACATTTAAAGCATTTTTCAAATTGGAATTATGTGAAGGGGAAATATGTTTTTTGAGCGAATAAATATATTCCTGAAAAAGTTACGAAATCTATTTTTTTATATAGTCCCCTGGTCCTATCAATCATATTTAGTCGAATATTCTTGACACTCTAATATTTTTAGACAGAAAAAAGTTCCACTCTTCAGCGACTAAAACTGACTGAGTTATGGAGCTTTAAATATCGCTGACTTGGCCCACTTTACACTATTTCAATAATCGTCTTGAAGACGACCAACCAATCAATGTGCTGCACGACGAGGCCGCCGATTGGTTAAAAATCATGAAATTCAAAGCTCCATAACTCACTCAGGTTTTGTCACAGAAGAATGAGACTTTTTTTTTTGTATAAAATGTTCGAGTGTCATAAATATTTTACTAAATATGACTGATAGGACCGGGAGAGTATAGAAAGTTAGAAATCGTAACTATTTCAGAATTATATTTATAGACTCGAAAAACATATACAGTAGACTCTCAATTAACCGGGATGGTTGGGAAATGCTTTGTCACGGATAAGTGAATATCCCAGATAATCCAAGTTATGCAAATTTTGATGAAAAATGATTAGAAAGTGTAAAATTATTATACAATAAGACAACAATAGTTTAATTAATACAAAAGAAAAAGAATTAAGAAGAAATTTTAATGTTATTTAGATTTACAATTCGTACAATTAAAAAGAAAAACAGATGTAGTTTGCCTCACTGTTTTGTGAAGAATGAAATGATAGAAGTCTGTTTTTTTCATTTACTCTTCGACGAACAAATTATACTAAGCAGATTTCTCGATATCATTTTTCCTGCAAGCGTGCTTTCATCTTCTTGCTCCAAGTAATTAAGTAACGCCTCGGTGTGTATGTACTAATGCGTCACCAAGACTTAATTTTTGATGAGTTACAAGATTTTCCTCGTCACTTTCAGGATATTCTTCGAAATTCCAGGTTTCTTCTGAACCACAAGTTACACGGGACACAATATCATCGTCACTTAAAACTTCGCAACATTACAATGTCAAATCTTCGTTAATCCATTTTCCACTGCTTCTTCGTTAACATTTTCAGAACAGTAACTTTCTCAAATCTTCTAAGATTTTTCTCTGCAAATTTTTTTGGGTCGTCCTGGATAATTTGCAACCCAGATAATCCGATCCCAGTTAAACGAGGGTGTACTGTATTATAATTCTTCCCTTCATTTAAAGCATTTTTCCAATTGGAACTATATGTCTCTCTACCTAAAGGTTTGGAAATTAGCTATTGGACCACAATAAGTGTGGGCACCCATATGTATGTTATAGTTAATGTGATTAACCAGTAATTACTCATAATAACCTATTAAAGTGATAAATCGATTTATCACATTAATCATAACACAGATATCTGATCACTTGAACAGACACTGCAATTTGCACTACATCAGTGTTCACTAGGTTGCAATTTAAAAAAATGGTGATCTTGCACTTTTTTTTTTACCGTATTCCTGTATGGACCCTCATTCAAAACATTTTAAGAAATACTCCTATGCTGGCGCCAAAAATGTCCTCTGTACAGGGTTCATACTGTATATATGATAGTAAAATTCAGGAGTTTCTAAGGATTTTTTCAGGAGTACAGTACAGAAAATTCAGGAGATAGCGTGAAAAAAATCAACTGTAGGAGGTAGTGAGGGCAATTTTTATAAAATTGGCAAAAAAGTATACTAAATATCAATTCTCCCACCTTTCCCGATTGCGGTGACTCTGAACATGTGCGGTAGACTCTTTCGGGGCTAAGTAAGGTCAGAAGTAAGAATTCCGGATTCCAGCGACTTTGGGGTCTATTCAGGTTTCAAAGAAGAGGATCGCCACCGCTGGCACGTATGGAAAAGTGAGTCTCCCAACCCAACTAAGCCAGAATACTCGTTTCTATCAATAAGGAAAAATGGAAATGCCATATTTTTATGCTTTATCATAATTTTATTTTTTGCTCTTCGATTGTAATTTTTCAGGAGGCAAAAAGAAATATCAGGATAAAAAACACAATTTTCAGGAGTTTTCAGGGCCCTTAGGAGAAAAAAAGCGAAATTCAGGAGTTTTTCAGGAATTTCAGGAGGAGTACGAACCCTGTCTGTAAATGCCAGGCATTAGATTAGGCCATGCCCGACCTTTCTAAGTGCAAAGCATAAGTGACTTACATGCATAGGCACAGGCTCAGGAGCAGGGACAGGTAGAGATGCAGGAACTTCCTCGTCGGAGACATGGACGAATTCGGCTTCAATATCGTCAATATTGTCGTCATCACTGTCGTTGACGGGAAGAAGGTTCTGGGAGATCGGATCTTCCAGAGATTTAATGATTTCCTCTCGCTCTTCTGGTGCGAGTGACCTGAGAATAGAGAAGGAAAATCAGGACGTTCCCGATGCACTAAAAAACACTAGTGCAAAAGCATCTCGACTGCAGTTATCTAAAAAATATACATGGGAACTAGGCTAGTTTGATTGTTTATAACTAAAATATTTTTTCTCTGGCTCCTAGAATTGTTTCCATTAATTTAATATGCTCATACTTTCTGTCCTCAGTGACCATAAATGAATAATACTTTTTAAGGCCCTTATTTCTCTTCAGAACTTTACTGCTGAAAAATATACACAATCAAAATTTCATGCTTAAAAGAATTTTTAAAAAAACTTTCAACACATGAGATGTGAACTGAACCGTTTATTTTTATGTTTTATTATATAATAATTGCATCATTCAACATGCCGTTTGCTCTTCCCTTCTCAAAATTATTTTTAAAACTATTAATTTTATTAAAAGTAAAGCTTTACTGCTGTCTTTAGTTTTTAAAAAAATGCCTTTTTCTTGTTGTACTGATTTCAAAACCATTAAAAAAATTCTAATGTCATCCGATCAGCTTCAAATCGGCCAAGTACTACTGCGTAATTCAAAATGAGAACACCCCGCCTAGGCATCCAAGGTTAACTAATAAAGGTCTTTACGACAGCAATCGGGAACCGAGAGTAGGGTCCAAATAGATATCACCGGCCCAACCCCTCCCGCAGGAGATATCATCGTTCAGGCAGAAGTCCACAAACACCTTTTGCCGGGCTACCGCAGTCAATTGTAATATGCAGTTATTTCGTGACAGAAACCTGCTATCTAAACATCAGTAAATAAACCATTGGAGATAGAAGCCTGTAAAATAATTTTTACTATTTATTATAACAACTCGAAAGATAATTAAGTTTAAAATAATACATCTTGAAACTACAATTTTGGACGTGGGGACTTCTGTGTGAAAGGCCATGCTATTCCCTCATCATTGGAGTGGAAGCAACCCAACCCCACACCATCACTTTACCTACCAGGTAAGCGAGAACCCACTTACTTATCTGCGGCGGCTTCTCGTCCCCACGTTTGAGGTGCCCCCGGAGGGATAGTTCGGTATAATAAAAACACTCTCAAAATCCTTCAGATTTTTCCATACATGCATTCAGATGCACATTTTTATTCATAAATGCTAGAATCTGAACTTAAGAAAGATGGATGCAGGGTTCATACTGTATTATACGATAGTAAAATTCAGGAGTTTCTAAGGATTTTTTCAGGAGTACAGTACAGAAAATTCAGGAGATAATGCGAAAAAAATCAATTGTAGGGAAGAAGGGGGTAGTGTGGATAATTTTTATAAAATCGGCAAAAAAGTATACTAAATATCAATTCTCCCATTTTTCCCGATTGTGGTGACTCGGAACATGCGCGGTCGACTCTTTCGGCGCTAAGTAAGGTAAAAAGTAAGAATTCCGGATTCCAGCGACTTTCTATCAATAAGGAAAAATGGAAAAATCATATTTTTATCTTTTATCATAATTTTATCTTTTGCTCTTCGATTGTAATTTTTCAGGAGACAAAAAGAAATATCAGGATAAAAAACACAATTTTCAGGGCCCTTAGAAGAAAAAAGCAAAATTCAGGAGTTTTTCAGGAATTTCAGGAGGAGTACGAACCCTGTGGATGTCAATTCACGATATAATAAAACAAAATAACATGGAAGCTTTCAGACATCAATAACTTTACAATGTGCATAGTTTTCATTTATTAACAATTACTCACGTTTTCTTATTACATATAATTAAAAAAATCATTAAAATATGTTTAGTATTTATTAATCACCTAACAGTATTCTTTTATTTATCAACTTATAAACAATTCAAAAGTATATACACCGTGTCATTCTAAAAATTCAATAACAGCCACTAAGGTTCTATTCTAAGCTCTAACAGAGGAGGCACCAGAGGGGGGAACGGGGGGGGGGGCAGTTCTCCCCGTTGTGAAAAACTTTTGTATGGGGTATATTCAACTGTAGTTGATAATTAATGATTTGGTGAAAAATTGAGACCAATTTCATTACATTCGTCCCCCCGACAGCAGGTGCGTCCCCCCAGTCGGGCAAACTCTAGCACCATTCCCGAGTTCTAAAGTTTAAAATTTTTAAAAATGTTTTGAGCATTTTGAGAGCACTAATGCCTTCCAAAAATTATGAAGTATTAAACACAGTTGAATATTGAAACATAATAGAAAATATGGAATACTACATCAAATGGCAACATAACAAATTCTTCACTTAAATTATAAGTTGTTTTAATCAATTCTTCCTGTTTCGAGTGTTACTTTGAAGCTCGTGAAGTTTTCACGGAAAAATAATTAATATTTTTAGTTAAGATGTCTCATTTAGATACATGCTTTATTTCTAAAAATATTCCATTAATATAATAAATGTTCTAAAATACTCTTTTTTTTGGTGACTTATTAAACTTGCAATCAAATAATTGTGTTCAGAACTAAATACAATTTGGGTGTAGATCAGTGGCCTTCAATGCAAATATTTATCCTCCAAATTGAATATCCTCCATATAACAACAATGGCTAGTTTAATGTTATTAAAGAACAGAAATTGTGTTATTTCTTTTAAAATTACAAATACCTTCCTTGCAATCACGATTGCAAAACAATCGGGCACTAATATAGCAATTAAAAGTGCTCGTTCCTGGAGTACTGAGGGTATTTCATGAATTTGCTCATTAATTTTAGTGGCAATTCAATAAAGGAATAAAAATCAAATTTAATACTTCAAAACAACTCACCTCTCGTCTTTATTTTTTTCAGGATAAATAAGTGCCAACAGGTTAGACATCGTTCCGTTTGGGCGCAACCTGGTTAAATCGACTTCCCTGGCTATGCACAGATTAATTATATTGGCATTAAGTTTGGCAACAGCACGGGAGAATTTTTCTAAGTTTTCATATTTGCAGAAGTCACTGTAATATAAGAGAAAAAGGCTATTTAATGAGCATGCAACAGTACAGAAAATTAGCAACAGATATCAAATCTGCAAACAATCTATATTACTAATATAATAGCCCAGATATGTCTCTCACTGATCCGGTAACGCTCTGACGTCAGCAACAATAAAATTCGCGCCATAGCACTGCAAGACGTTAAAAATCGTTATTTCATTGTTACAGTGCCTACATTTCAGTAATTTTAAATTTAAAAAAGTAATTGTCGTTCTAATTTCAAATTGAATAACTCTAAAATAGTGAAATAAAATTTGCTACCAATTAATATAAAATTTATCTCGCTATGATCAATAGTTCCCGAGAAATTTTAAATTATATTAATCCTATATTTCAAATTATTTCCGTGTTTTAATAGAAAGTAGTAAATCACATCAGTGGTATATCACGCGAGTGATACAGTTTGGACGCAAATGATGCATCCGATTATTTATTGCAATCATGATGATATAATTTGATAATATTTTTTGGCAACTTTTGACAAGCAGAGAAGTGCTTTGTTTTGATTAGAATTTCGAAAAAGAATTCCTTTGAAATTTTAACATTTGACTTGCGCTTGACAAGCTGAGAATTTCATGGTTATTGAATTATTATGTACATATCTTTTACTATAATTTAATACTATCTCGCATATATATCTATTTAAAAACGTCAAATTTGACGGAAAATCTTTTGAATGAAGAGGCAATTTGCACCCGTCATACCATTACGGGTGATTTTCTAGTATTTAAAATAATAGGCAAAACCTAAGAACGAGTTCTCCTGCCCCAACCATCATACCAATTTTTATTTTACATGAGAGCTCATGACCCTTAGAAACGTCATCACACCACCCTTCAGGAGAGATATTGCAAAAACACTAATTCTCTGTGGAGAAAACTTTGACAAGAGTCCCCCAGCCACAACAACTGTAACGATTTTATCAATTTTTATTTTAGATGAAAGCTCACGACACCTAGATACATTAATGATCACCCGCCTCCCACCGCCCAACAATTCCGAGAGATATTGCAAAATAAAACTATGGCAGAGTCTTCCAATTTGACTGACTTTGCCACTTTGTAAGCATAGATACAGGCTAGTAATATTGACGGCAAGTCACCTAAGGTGGCTCATATATTTCATAATTATCAGTTTGACTGAAAAGTAAATGATAATTACAAAAAAAAAAAAAAAAAAAGCTTGAAGTACAATTGGCAAATGTGCTGATATATATCCTTGATGATACACACACTGTGGTGAGAAACTCAAATCTAATTGTTCTCTTGATTAATATTATTTTAGAAGCGAGTATGAACAACATTTTAAGTTGAGTAAAATCCATAATCTTATGTGCTTGAAAAAAGTATCCCGTAATCAGCCAAAGTGCACACAAATTTAAGACATACTGCTGTGAACAGATTTGCCAAAATGGTCTGTTATACCTAGTAGGGCAAAAAAGATGGCAAAAGCTAATTTTTTAAAACAGAATTTACAATATAAAATTAGTAATAGTAATAATTAAAGAATGTATATATGTCTGCTTATTATCATGAAATTGAATAAATATTTTAAAAAAAAAAAAGCCAGTATTTTAATGGTAATTTAAACAATTTTTAGAGATAATTTCCAACAAAGTACAGTGAAACCTCTCTGAGCGGCCACCCCTCCGTTCCGAGAAAAATTGGCCGCTCAAAGGGATTGACCGCTGTGAAGGGTTTTCGTTACAATTATAAGATAATTGCTATAATACATAATATAAACAAGTCTGGCACATATTTCTTATTTAAAATGAAGTTTGAGACTTATCTAAAGAGAAAATAATACTTTATTTAATAATTTTTTTACATTTTTTGAAAAAAGGATACAATTTGTGACTGTTTTAAGTTTTTACCCTTCTCGGAAAAAAAACCATTTTTTCAAGTTCCTTTTTCAGTTTAAAAAGTAAATCTCTAACCGATGCGTTTGTTAAATGGGATGGGCGAACCCACCCGGCGGCCGTTCAGAGGGGTTGGGTGGCCGTCGCTAGGGGTTATTTTGACATTAGGTCTATGGGCCGAAAAATCCGTGCTACGAAGAATTGGCCATTAAGAGGGGTGACCGCTATGCAGGGGTGGCCGTTCAAAGAGGTTTCACTGTATATCAATGATTGGTTGTTGGATTCAAGATTTAAAATTGAAGAGCTAACATATTTACAACAGCCATTACACATTACAATTTAATTTAAAAAAAAATCGGACATTAACACTTAAAGGCCCAGTGTTGCCTTTAAGCAACATACAAAATCCTGGTTTCTAAAATTCTTGAGAATAAGACTGAAGCCTGTTGATGCCAATAGAATACATGCTGAAAATGCTATTAAGTCAATTTACAACATATAGATGGCAAACTGAAAGCTGATAAAAAAGTTAATTGATGATTTTCACTTGAGGCTGTATCTTTTTAGCTTTGTTTGCACACTTGAGAACACCATATTTTATTCTACAATGTTGAAGAAAATTCCTTGTCCATATTGTTAGTTCTTAAAATTCATCTGCGTTTGATATTATAGAATTTTATCAACAAGATTTCATTTTCAATTAATGTCCAGTCTTGTTGATGGCTTTAAGCTATTTTATAGCCATAAACCAAACTTAAAACAAAATGGGATTTTTAAAAGCATTTTCCCCATGTTTTATTCAAGAAATGAATGAGAAAAAACATTTTTTAAAAATTGGGCCTTTAAGGGTTATCTAGAATCTAGGATCTTATCTCTAGGGAACTAGAAATATGATCTGTAGATTTTTAATTTAATAATTGCAACAAATCTGCACAGTTTTCTAAGTCTAATTATGAACTGTACACAATAAGCCACTTTGTCATATGCATAGTCTTGAAATTTTGAAAATAGAACAATGAAATAAAATAATTTTGTCATAAAAATAATCTTTGCATTAAATTTAAACAATGGAAATGTGCATAAAATCTAAATTTAATTTTTTTTAATGCATATGTGATTCATTTGAAATAATATTACTTTCATTTAGGCAACCACTGTTTTCATTTTCCTGGTACATTAAAAAGTTAAATGTGGAACATATGAATCTCGGAAACTCTTGTCGTGTTTTATATTCAGGTATTATTGAATTTCTCAGAGGATACTGGTTATAGAATCTATGTAGAAGATAACTATATTCTGACCATATAAAAGAAATAAAAGTGATTAAAGTCAAGAAGTATTTGTTTCGAATGTTAAAAAGGAAGTTTAAAAATATACATGCTTAAAACAGTCAGAAATTTAACCAAAATTGCCATCACACTTTGTAACATGTGTAAAGGCACATTATAACTTCGCGTAGAATATTTTAATAAATTACAATGAGGAAATATGTATAATGTATGCATATGAAATTAACTAATTATTTTTTTAAAGCTTAATAGCACTGATATTTAAGGACTAAAGCTGTTCACTGCCAGTAATGGTGCTATACTGAACTTGCTAAGCAACATAAAAGCATGGGGCAATAAATGAAAATTTTAATCTAAAAAATACGAAAAAGTCAAATGCTTACTTAAAACAAGTTCGCCTTGGCACGTGACAGTCCATTATGTATGTTATGGTGCTAACAAGCTGTGCTTCGTAAGCCAGAGCAGCACTGGTCACATAGGCTGGGTAATAGCGATCTTCACTAGGCATATTACTGGCAAAAGCAGTTAACTCCATTTTCTCATCTAAATGAATAACAATAATAGAGTTATGAATTGATAAAATATCCGATAAAACTCTAAAACTAGAAGAAAAGTATTTCTAAAACTAGAAGAAAAATAAAAGCATGCATTTGTAGGGAATTGTAAGCTCTTTAATTTTGTTAAATCAAATGTGATTTGAAAACTGAATAATTTTTAGATATTTAAGAAAAACTAAAAAGGGGGGACAATGAAATCCAAGATGGCGGCACGCCCCCCCCCCCCCCCAAGGACCGGGGACTTATAGTATGTTCATCAGGAGCCCCTCATGAATATGTGCACCAATTTTCAAAACTATACGATTTAATGTTTTTTTCACCCCATTTTGAGTCTTCGTTGCCTGGACTATAAAAGTTATCTTAACATGTTTTGACACCCCGGGATCTATCTCACCCTGGATTCCTTCCCCGAATTCTTCCCTTTCATTCGTTTTCTTTCTTGAAACATCCAGTATTCTTTTCTTGATACATCAGTAAACAAAGCTTTATGACTATGCTTTTGATTTATCACCTTCAACCCCCGGCGGGGGGGGAGGAAGAAAGATGTTTTCTTTGCACTTTTTAAGAAAATTAAGCACTTTTTTAAGGAACTTTCTTTAAAATTAAACACTTTCAAGGTGCTTAAAAATGATTTTCAAAGTTAAGCACTTTTCATGAAGCTACGAAACCTGGAATCGTGTATGATTTCATCAGCAGTTAAGCTTTCAATGTGCTAATAAATCATTACGTTTGCAAGAAATACATTATTATACAGATTATAATTGACAAATTGCTTTTATCCATCGCAGGCAAAATGAAATGAGGAATTTTTAACAAATGTCCACTGGAATATCACTAAAAACAAATATAGTTATATAAATTATAAGCACCTGGTAAAGTTTAACATTATCAATACTTATAAAAGCATAAATTACACAGATCCATATAGAAATGCATCCCCTTGTCTATATTTCTTAAGATACTGGTAAGGTAAATATGGGGCCTCAGCTCCAAAGCTAATGGTTCAATGAATGCCAAAAAAATAATATCTTTATCTATCATCAGATTTCTTCTAACTGAAATTGACTTTTGTACTGCACAAAGACACATTACAATCACATTTACTCTGTGAAATAAGTACAGTCATGAACAGTATTAATTTTTAAATTTTTTTTGCATAAACAGAAATATTGCATTCCAGTTTTTGGCCTGATCTATGCCAGAAGTAATCAAAGTGGTTAGCTTGGCCTGATTACAACATACGAGTCGCTCAGAAGTCAAAGCGGATAAGTCCAGTTTTTGATGTCTTCTGGTTTTTGTAAATTTTGATGGAATTAATAACATTATTTTTAGTTATTAAAATATTCCCTTGTTGCTTCATTAGAAGACTTTATATACTTCCAATAGTCAAATTAATAAACCAAAAATTTTAAAAACAATTGTAATGAAAAACATGAATTTTCTCAATTTTTTTTTTTCTCAACTTATCTGCATTGGCTCATATGACAATCAGTCAAGCTCACTCCAGTTTAACCCATTAACCCCCAAATTGGTTTCACACACAGGTGTCAATAAATTTCTATTAAATTATATTTAAAACACCAAGATTAAGTTAACTGCAAAGTAAAATTAAAATCGGAGAAAAAAATTTCCTTTCGATTTTAATTTTTATTTTTTTAGAAAAAATAATTTAAAATCAACAAAAAATCATTTTTTAAAAACTTTTTCTTCACAAATATTAAAAGATTTTTGAAATAAGTGAAATATCAAAAAATAAAAATCAGTTTCTAACTTCTTGCATGTCCTAAAAAGTAAATCAAAGGAAAAATTTTAAAAAATTCAAAATGACGACACTTCGACTTCAAAATCTGACTAACTAGCAGTATATGGCTGCTGAAAATTGTTTAGGACTTTGATAATACCTATTGACTTCATAGACAAAGCAAAAATGAAACAATGGAATGCATTCAGTTCGTCCACAGAAGTGAAATGTAACTGTCCTACAAAGGACAAATTTAAACAAGGATAAATTTGAACATTAAGCAGATTTCATAAAATTTTCTGAATTATTTAAAGTATTTATATGATTCAATTAATATTCTATGTAACAGAACTGAGGTAGTTATGAGGTATGTGCTATCACTGGATCATAAGTCTAATTTCCCTCAACATAAGAAAAAGTGTGTGCTTCTTGCAATTCAGCTTTCTTTTGTATACTAGAGGATTTGTGCCCGTCGCGGACGGGCTTTTTGCTTGCCAACAATATCTCAGATCTGTTGTCACAGATTTACTAACGGAAGTTGAAGAAAATCTTGTGCGTACTGCCAGAGTGATTAAGAAATTTTAAAAAAAGCATGAGAAACAGAACTGATGAATCAACTGACACTAACTTTCGTTTAGTCGGAGTAAAAATAATGCAAAATCCAATAACAAAAAAACAAAATTAAAAAAAAATTATGAATTGATAAATGCAAATCTTTAAGTAAAAGGAGGCTTTCAGTGTAAGAACGGTTAAGGGGAAAATATTACATATAAAATATATAAATATTCATTTCCAAAATTAAGTACAAAAAATTAAAAAAAACCTTTGAATAAAAATTGAACTATTCTAAATAGTTCTGTGTGCATGAATTAAATAAAAAGAAAGAAAACAAATGACATATCATAATTCAATCCAGTAAATCAACATAAAATTAAACCAGCGGGAGCGGTCTCCCCTAAACTTTCTCGTATACTTTCTAAGTGGAGATTCGTCAAAATCTCAAGTTCGAATTTTTTTGATGATTACAATACTTTCCTTTGTATACTTCGTATACGAGAAAGTAAAACAAACAAACCTAAAATCAAATATCTGTTGCCACGTTTCAAAAAAAATATTACTTTGAAGCAGGCGCGATAAAATAGGCAATGCAATGAATACTAAAGCGAAAATTCTGATTTGGAATTGAATTCCAAAGAAAACAATTTATACTACCACAACCGTAACAATTGCAAAAGCGCGTGAATAAATAATTTGCTGAAATAATAAGATCGGTTTGATTTACAACAATAAAAAAATTGTTATCAATTGATGCTTGAAAACATTATTTATTGTTGTAAATAAAATTTACAACAATAACAGATTGCTACCAATACGCATGCGCATGAGAATCGGATTATTAGAAATTGAATATGCAATTTGAACGCCTCTTTTTGACGGATTTGGTCCAAACTTTTATACGGACCTACATTCATAACGATAAAACTGTGTACCAAATTTTATCCATTTAGCTATTCAAGTTTTTGAGTTATAGCGTTCACATGACCGCGGACATACAAATAGACAGACTTCCCGTTGACGGATTTTGTCCAAAATTTGATAGAAACCTACAAATTATATTCAAAGACCACATACCAAATTTCATCCCCGTAGCTCTAATAGTTTTTGAGTTATCGTGTTCACAGACAGACACACACACAGACAGACATAATTCCAAAATTGTGTTTTTCGGACTCAGGGAGGTCTAAAACGTGGAGATCCGTCAAAATCTCAAGTGTGAATTTTTTGATGATTACAATACTTTCTCTTTGTATACTTCGTATACGAGAAAGTAAAAAAGAAAGGAAGCCGAAACAAAGAATGCCAAAAGATTCTATTAGGAAAATAAATTAATTCTGGTATTGCTATTAAATCACGCAATCAAAACAGTATCCCTGTGTGTATGCTAATTTGTAGACCAACTGTCTGAATATCTGGCACATAGGCAGACTACAAACCACGTCCACATTCCTGAGCATTACAGAAAGATTTGGCCAAATCTAATATAGATATTTTATATAATATTTATCCATTCAAATAACACGCAATTATATCAAATGAAGTACTCACTCCAATTGGTGTCTGCAGAATAATCACCAGTGACAAGAAAGGGCTGAACGATGGAGTACGTGTTATCACTGGGATTGTCGTAAGTCCAATTTCCCTCGACATAAGTGAAAGTTTGTGCTTCTTGCAACTCGGCTTTCTTTTGTCTCTCACTGGAAACTGAATCTTTATTACTAAATTAAAAATAAGACACAAAATGATAAATTAATGGTCAATAAAAGGATACCAACAAGGAATCTCATTAATACAACCAACACTTTGAAGGCATCTGCAATATTTAACATTTTTGGAAGGGCAGTGAGTAAAACTAGTCATTGCATGTAGGTGCAATAATTGCAGATGTTCCTCATGCAAGTGAGATTACAGTCTCCCACTTTTCAAAGCATGTTCTTTCCCAGAATATCAGCTCACAGTTGCCTGCCAGCAATGTGTTTAAATGCTAAGATATTGAATCTTAAATTCATAGTTATTTTCGCAACTTTATATGTGGCACAAATTTCTAACTCTACACAAAATTTAAATAAATAAGTTATTTCAACAATAAGATCATTAAAAGGGAGGAGGGGAATCCTCAATTTCACCAAGGAAGTCTTGAAAAGGCCATAAAGAAGGAGCTATCAAAATGCTGCATATTAATGAATATTACCACACTGAGCAGCTGAAATGGAATGACGTCACTGAAAATGGCAAGGACAGTAATTACATTATAATGGGATCACCTCCCATTCAAATGATTCAACAAGCAATTCACTACCCTGATAGTCATTTAAAATATCAAAAATTATGTAATAAAATATATTTTATTATTTCATACAGTTAAACAAGAACAAAAAAGACCTATGAAAAGGTACACAGACAATGAGTTTACTGATCAAAACACATAACATTGCACACTAATGTAATTTCATGTTAATATTTAGTCAATCAGAAACATAAAACAATGAATCTGAACTAAATTTCCCACCAAATATCGATGAGTTACATACCCAGAAAGGCTTCCATGTGGAAATTACCTAACTTTGTTTGTGTCCTTAACACGTTCGTGGACAAAGCAGCATTTGCCGCTCTACTTGATAGGACAAAGAATGATATCCTGTCCAAGTTTGCGACAAGTTAAAATGTAAAGAGGCGTACACCGCATAATTTTGTACATAAAATGCTATTCAAGCAGCTTAGGTGTCCCTCAGCAAATAACATAAAAGCCAATAACATAAGCTAGGTGTCGGTGAACGTGTTAAAAAAAAAGCATTTTTAGTTGTTATAATATTTATCATCATTGTCTTTAAGTTATGAGGTAACCAGAAAATCTAGGTCTACCCCCAACCTGCCTTGGCATCCGGATCATCTGAATGACAGCAGCTGCAACAGCTTCGAGTACTGAGACCGGAGTCCTAGTAGTCAAACACCTGGCCACAGCCCAACCCCTCCTGAAGGAGGTGCATTCTATCGCTGGTGGAGGGACCCAAAACCCACCATTACTATACTTCAAGGGGAAGCGAGTGCCCGCTTGCTTATCCAGCAGCCACTCATCCGTGAACTTCCGGTGCCCCCTGAGGAGTAAGTTATTAGGTGAAGGAGCCCAAACAATAATATATGGACACCCTGCATTTGATGACAAATTCATTCATTGTAAATACAAATATCTCCAGATTCACAAACAACTGATAACACAACAATATTGTACAGCAACGGATTCGGAAACCCTCCACGCTTTTGCCCATCTGCCAGGCGGAGTTATTTTCATCAATATAGGGGGAGAGTGAAGCATGAAAGGGTGATGTTTATATTTTACTGAGCGTGATCTAACAAAGAACTCTGGAAATGCGCTCATACGACTCATTGCCCGACACCCCTTTCCAGTGTTAAATCATCCAAAAGTGGTAGCCTTGGAATCCATTGCTGAACTATATCTCTAGAAAGTTCTAGATGCGTAAACCTATATGCATAGTTAATATTTTCGAAGTTTTGATGATGGTTTAGTTAGATTAACATCCCATTTTGAAGCAACACGAGGGCTATTTTGGAACGAACCTTGTAATTTTGAGACGCAGTCAGATGACGAGGGCGGCACCTGAGCTGGCAGTCCCCCTCTTTAAACTTCCACGCCACACCAACGGGAGGACGTTTGGCCACTACGTGTGATTTAATGTGTAACAGGCCCCATACAAGGTGGATCTTCGGTGGAATCGGGTTTCGAACCTGGAACCATCAGGCCTCAAAGCAGAGACCTTACCACTAGGCCACCGCAGCCTCGAAGTTTTGATGAAGGAGGTTTCAAAGTTCTATTCTTTTGAATAGGATGGTACTACCAACTGAAGGTTTAGTTATTTACAACCGTAACAAAATTTCATATATATATATATTTACAATCTTAATTAGTTTTGTAAAGACACTAAAAGAAAACTAAACACTTACTTAGATGATGGGACAATAGGGAAAATATATTTCACTAGTTCTTGACTTCTTTTCTGGATGAGTGAATCCAAGGCACTTTGTTCAACTTGCAACTCAGCTTCTTTACACTTGACATCACCTTCCATCTGTTTAGAATAATTTTCCATCCCGGTCAGTTTCTCAGAAAACAGCTTCTGCCTCTTGGTTAATCTGTATTTTTTATCCTTCAAATCACTCACTAGTTTTTTCTCTAAAAAAATAAAATAACATAAAAATAATCGAAGAATGAAAATAACAGACAAAATTAAATAAAACATTTTTGAAATTTTTGCTAAAATGGTTTCCATGTCAGTGACAAAATTTTTTAGCATACGCATAGCTTGCTTATGTGATGTAGTTTTGCTCTAAAGCAAGGATTTTCAAATGAGTTCATTTGTGATCTATTTTTCCTGGGGCCGCGGTGGCCTAGTGATGAGGTCTCAGCTTGGAGGCCAGAGGGTTCCAGGTTCGAGACCCGATTCCACTGAAGATCCGCCGTGTATGGGGCACGTTGCACGCTAAATCATACATACCGGCCAAATATCCTCCCATTGGTGTGGCGTGGAAGTTTGGAGAGGTGGTGCCAGATCTGGTGTCGTTCTCGTCATCTGACCATGGTTCAAAATTATGAGGTCCGCCCCAAAATAGCCCCCTTGTTTCTTCAAAACGGGACGTTAATATAACTAAACTATTTTTCCTGGCTTGGCAAAGGGAATTCTTCAGCGGTGAATGGGAAATTAACCCAATTGCTACTAGTTACTTGGGGAGAAAATCCACTATCACAGCGATCTATTAATAGTTTAGTGATATTAACATCCTATTTTGAAGCGACAAGAGAGCTATTTTGGGACGGACCTTGTATTTTTAAATGGTTGATGAGGACTACACCTGAGCTGGCACCTCCCTCTCCACGCTTTTGCACCACACCAACAGAAGGACATTTGGCCCCCTACTTATGATTTAACATGCAACAACCGACATACACAGCTGATCTTCAGCCAAATCAGGCTTCGAACCTAAAACCCTCCGGCTACGAGGCTGAGACCTTGCCACTGCAGCCCTATTCATTAATAGAATATGATACAAACTGTCAAGAAAATTAATTTAATTAGAAAAGAAAAGCAAAAACCTTTTCGAAGTAAAATAAGTGTTAATTTTAATTATATGACACATTTTGAACCATTTGTCATTTTCCAGTTTTTTAAGGAAAATGCGTGTCTGAGAATTAAAAATAAATTTTATTGCCTGATAACGAAACCATCTGTGTGCAGCACAATTTGGTACAAACAATTAACATAACTTGAGAATGAACACACTTCACATATTTGCGATGCTGGTTTCAGGTCAGAAAATAGGGACTAATAATTTGTGAAACTGGTAGGAAAAGGGTAAAGAGAGAAAGAAGTTGAATTGAGATGAACGCTTAAATGATGGTTCAGAGGAGGCCATATGTCAAATGAGAGTCAAATAGCTAAAATATAAATGTGAAGAACAGAGGAATTTGTTTAACAATCTTTAAAAACATTAGAGGTTTAATTTAATGACAAAATCTGCAGAAATGTCCAAAGAAAATCATATTCTCACTGTAAAAGTAAAATATCAGTAGGTATTTTTAACCCTTTGCAGCACAGTGTGACAGCTAATGCCACACCTAATTTCACTCACTTCTCAACCGTTAAATTCAACTATAAATGGCAAATAATAGGTTTAGGATAGGGCTAATAGTACTCCTTTTAGAATTATATAGCAGCCTTATGAAATTTCATTTCGGAACAGGAATTATTAGAATAAAGTTTGGGAAAATTCCGTAACTCAGAGATAAGAAATTTTTTTCAGTTCTGGACGTTTACAATTTTAGCAAATTAACTCAAAACTTTTCCTCCAATATTCTTGAAGTTTTAATTTATGATTTTCTGTAAGATTCAACAATATTTTTTGAGCGTATCAAGGTGGCTGTATCTAAGGTGGTTCTCATATGAGGGCAGTGATCCCAAAGGGGGAGGACTCCCTCAGAATGAAGTAAGTTTTTTAAAATTTTTTGTAGATTCTATGTCTAAACAATAAACTAAACCCATTCATGATATTTTTTCATCATATTTCAAAAAATTTAATGTCTTGCGCCGCAAAGGGTTAAGGAAGGAAATATAGGAAAGAATATGGATGAGCCACTATGAAATTAAGCCTGAAGAATATGATCTTCCAGCCTATTAGCAGAAGCGCTATAGTAAAGTAATTAGTTGGAAGTTAACATCTATGTATTAACCCTCCGAGCGGCACAAACGTCTTTTTACATTTTTCATGTTCTGTTCAAAAGCAGATAGCCCGTATTTATATGTATATTTTCTTAAAAAATCATGGATGAAGTATTCTTAAGAATTAAGAGATATAATTAAACACAAAAAAGATCGATTCATTTATTTTAAAAGCTCAGTTTTCTAACCTGACAGCTAAAAGTTCAAAATAATTGGGCACTCAGAGGGTTAAAGATAACTGCATATCACTCAAGCAATAAATGGTAATACTTTGAATGATGAGACTACATCATTTTCTATGTATATTATTTGTGTTGGCAAAGTGCCCGGAAGCAGAAAGTGCTTAAAAGTGCGATGTTTGTCGCAGAACAAACACAGTCTTTGCAGAACATTTCATCCTTAAAGAAAAACATGCACACACTAAAAAAAAGCCCACATATGTTCTGCAGAAGAATCAAAGCAAGCTGCTTTTTATGCCATGCCTTCTTTGTTTATGTTTTGCACAATGCAGCCTCCAGAGATTGGAGCAATGGCAAAAATAACTCTCTTTCACTGCATGGCTTACAAGAAACCACATCTTCAGCGGGGCTGACATAACTGGGGATGAAGATCTGAAACAGGCACATAGAAAGCCGACTTCAAAAGCCATTGACAGAATTGCAAATTCTGAATGTATGCCTTGGTTTTAAATAATTAATTTTAATATAATGTTTTGTCATCAATCAGTAATAAAGATTCAACTGGTTAATTAGTATTTTTGTATCTATTTTGCACTTTGCTGTGATCCGCCAAATTTGGACAAACTGCCTGCAGAACATTTCCAGCTGTTTGAGGTCATGTTGCAGAACTCTGAATATAATTCTGATCCTGGGCCTAAGTGTATGATGCCAATAGATTGTTGCTTTGTTTATTGAAGTCACAGAGGAAAGATGTCTGAATGGCTATTGAGTAAAATGCTCACTGACTTACGTTAAAGGTCACCATATCGGGAGTTCAATAAAAATAAAGATATTTCATCTACAGCTCACTTGCTTCATTGGTCTGGCTGTGCAATTCACACAGTCAGAATGTTTGCTCCCATCGTGTTAATATTTGTGAAAAATTTGCAAGAATCTTAGTCATCTGTTCTGCTTTTTCAAAAATAATATTAGTTCCATCTTTTTAATTGGCTTTCTTTTTTTTCAATTCAAGTTGGCTGCACTGTAAATCATTACACTCACGAAAGATTTCACAGATTGATGCAGATACATCACATATGAAAATACTAGTTAATTAAGTAAAACTGCTTTAAAGACAATATAACATATAACTGACACAATTCAAAAAAA
>BGPR01000774.1:391616-414397 GCA_013235015.1 Araneus ventricosus
GGAAGCATAACGTTTCTTCTCACAAAGGGGAGAAAAGAAAATTCGAAAATTGGGCAAAAAACCACCGGAATTTACTACCTAAAATTAAATAAATATATAATTCATTTTTTTTAAAAAAATGTACGGCTTGCACTAATCCATCACTTTACCAAATTTAATTGCAAGTCAAACCGTTTGGGAGTGCATGAAGAACAAAAACCGAACACGCATGCATATATATGAAAAAAAAAAATCTCTCCGCTATAATAGATAATTTCCATCCAATACTTTGAAGATCCCATTATTTATCAAAATGATCCATATTCATAAAAGAAAAAAAAAAGAATACACAAAATTAACAAAAAAAAATGTTGACATAAAATATTAATTATAACGCCAGGTATTGCAATAATTCACCAAAAAGATCTCTTTGAAATGGAAAAAAGAATTAATTATGGTTATAACTCCTATTTGATATTAAAACATCAAAGAAGCAAACAGTATCCAATGTGGATGCTATTTTTTTCTTCTTTTTTTTGTATAGACAGATGAAGGAAAATTTACGATCTCACAAATTCTCTGAATCTCTTTGGCACGAAGCCAAATTAATTCCTGCGCGTCTTCCACATTTGAGTACAACTAATATCTATCAACTGAGTATTTAATAAAGGGAACGCGATCCCGTTCATAGACGAAATTTCGGTTCCATGGAAATTTAAATGTAAACATCCCGCTGCCTGGCGCGTGCTGCGCAGAAACAAGGATGCCCCCCCCCCCCGTTTCTGATCGTCAGTTAAATGACCGATTTTCATTGGTAGTCATCGATGTTTTATTCCACTTACGATAAAAGACTAGCGGATATTATCTCGTCTGATATGAATTATCAAAATAAAAAAAAAATCCAGTTTTAGAATAAATTTCCCTGCTTTTTCCGGATCTCAAGGAATCCCCAGACTCCCTACCCTTTCTGCCTGCCCCATCCCTCCCCAAACTACACACAGAGGAAAGATTGGTGATTGACAGCGTTACCATAGCAACACCCTTTTTTACCACCCCTCCCTCTTCCTCCACACTAGTGAAAAGAATGGTGACTGACAGCGTTCCCATAGCAACACCCTTTTTCCGGTGGTCTAATTCTCAAGACAGAGCACATTTCGAATTTTTCACGGACTTTTCAAGGACCCAACAAAAAAATCAAGTACCTTCCCGACTTTTCAAGGACCCAATGAAAAATCAAGTACTTTTCCGGGGCCCCGAGTACGGCAAATAAAATTCAAGGAGTTTTCAAGGATTTTCAAGGACCGTGGGAACCCTGTGACTGATTTCAGCTTCTCTTTTTATACAAAGACAGAGAAGATTATGGTCTTGCATCTAAATTTATAACATACATATACTATAATGGTATTACGATTTTCATCTCTGCCATTTGATGCAAAAATATAAATTCAAATATATAAAAAATCTGAACACAAACAAAGAATTTACACATATAAATGAATTTTTACCATGTTCTCCACTTCTTTTTTCTGTGCTAGTTTTTCACTGCATCTGAAAGAAATTGATTAATGATCAATGATAAGAGTTCCAAAAATAGATTAGATATATTAATTAATGACTTTGAAACATCTAAAATGAAATGCCTGAGAAAACAGCTAAAGAAATTGTTTTTCTTTTTATATATAAACATATAAATTTCATCCAGTTTCATGTGCCATTAAATATAATATTCTCTTTCAAACAATTCATTTTCAAAGAATATTTCAAGAAAATTTTTCATTTGTAGCTATATGATAATATAATATTATTTATATTTCCATGATATATAGTAACTAAATGTCTCGGTACTTACGTATTAACGTCACCGCAGCTACAGATTTGGTGGTTTTTAAGTGCCGCCAATCTTGGCGCATTAGCACAACTTCAGCTTCGGTGGCGTTAATACGTAAGTACCAAAGTCTCTTCAAGTGAGCAACTGATGAGCTTTAAAAGAAACTTGGAAATAGCTGTTTAATATCACACTTTGCACACTATGCTCAGAAAATTATGATGTGAAGTCTAGAAATTTTTAATATCTTTCAAGAGAGGCAATCTACAGTATTTGACCATCACATGAGCCAAAGATGATTAACACCAAACACCCATTACTAATTGCAATGTTGAAGTTTTCAAAAGAGACAAAGACATTAATTTGAGTGGTAAAGAAAAGGACTTTATATGATGCAATTATTTTCATTTGTTTAGCCACAAAACAAAAAAAGTTACACCTACCCTTAAACTCTTCTTACGCATTAGGAGTTAAGAACAGTTCTGCATAATGAGAAAATTTATGGAAGTATGATCAATATTGATTTTTAAGAAAATTTTGAAAATGTATATTAATTAAGATTCTTCATTCTCCTTTCCAGAAATTCATTAAGGAATATTGCAGAGATTGTAGTTGCAGATGCTTTATTTATTTTTTAAAAATAAATATGAACCAGTCATCTATACTTATAAAAGGCAATGTTTGTGTGCGTGTGTTTGTCTGCGATGTCCAGACGAATCTATCGCACTTACAGCCATGAAATTTGGCATACACGTAGACGTAATGGTGACTGAATGCACCTCGAAGCCGGAATTTTGAAATTTAATCTAGAAATTTTTTTATTTAATATTTTGTGTCTTTTGGGGTGATTTTTCGCACTCATTTCTCAATAGCATGGCTTCGAATAATTGTACGGAAAAAACAGTTACACCACCGGAAAGAACAAACGATTTCCGTTCTAATGAAGTTTGTTTCGTATGTCGAACATAATTTACTGAATTTTGAGAAATTTTTGAAAAATAGTCACTTTTATGGTAATTTTTTAAAAAGATTTCTTTAAATTATCGCATCCGACGTTCTAACATCTTTATAATTTTCATTTTTTTTCAGCCTATAAATGGAATGTTTATGTCGGATTTAAAACAAACATATCTTTTTTCGTTTTTTAAAAATTAATTTTTCCCTGATCGGTTTAAACAGTTTTTTCGTAGCGAGATTTAACAGCGAGAGCTTCTCCGGACCATCCCACAATGCATTGTTGCAACGTGACCTTCTTCGCGGCAGGTGACGTCATTCGCAAAGAAAAATAAGCGGGAATATCAATAATGTGTATTATTTGCTTTGATTTTGTTTTCAAAACTTTTTCCTGCCATTGTGGCCACTTTTTTTCACCAACTTTTTTGAAGTCCTGATTCCACGGGCAACGCCGTGCGCATACTGCTAGTTGAAAATAATAATAAAAACTAGTTTAGCAGTTGAATTCAAACTGTAATTTTCCCAATTATTTTAAAATTCTATTTACAGTGACATTCAGATTTATGATTATTCATTTTTTGCCCTATTTATCTTTTGTAATTGATATAATCAAAAGGAAAGAAAACAGTAATCAGGAATAAAGGAAAGAAATAAAGTTTTTTAACAGGTAGTGTGTTGGCAATATGTTTAAGACATATTTTGGTCTTTTACCAGTTTGCTGGCTAGGGAAAACATTAATAATTTCTTCTTGGAAGATTTTCTTTAAATCACTGTAATTGAGAAGTGGTATAATGACAGAGAGAAGAAACTTCAGATAGATTCCTTAGTTTATAATTTGGTGCATGCGACAAGTAAGCATCTGTCTATCCACAATAGAGATCTTTGGTAAAACTGGGATTCAGGTTCGTAATCATCTTGACAATGAAGACAAATTTTTTAACAACTTTGTCAGATTCAAAACAAAGAATGATTTAAATCTTTTTTGACAAATCTGACATATGTCACTGCTTTTGAAGATGCATTTATGATATTAATTCTGAATTCACATGAACAATATCTTCAAACAGAAAATTTGAATATTATTCTAGAATTGTAAAGAACTTTCTGAAATATAAATATGCCATAAAATTTTTTTAGTGGTTGATGAATAAACGTATATAATTCAGAAGCATACAATAATATAGTGTACATGATAAATAAATTTTTGCTTACTTCAAAATAAACTACTATTTCCAATTTAGTTTATTCAGATTAAAATAAATAAAATTAAAAGTAAAGATATAATCTGAATAGACCAAAAAATATAATAAAAAATAAAATAACAAGTAAAAATCTAGTTTTTGATTGCAAATACCAGAAAAAAAAAAGAATTGTATGAAATTTTCACGACTATTGGATTTGGTAAAATATGGCAAGAGATGAGTAGGCTTTTGTTAGAGACTATTACCCCCTCCCCAAATCATGTTAGGGATACTAATTCAATACATGTGGTGATGATGCACAAGTACAAGAGATAGGGATTGGAGTTATCTTTTAAATAATATAAGTAGCAAAGAATGATTTAATATAAGTGCCCATATTGCTTGCAGGACAAACACAAGTCTTTCACTGAAGCAATGCAAGTTTACACCAGTTACTTAAGGAGAGCAGGAATTCTAAAAGAGGAAGTCAATAGGTAAATGCCAGAAGAGGTGGAGAGCTGATTTAACAAGTATAAGGCAAAGATAAGGATCAGCCCAGAGATTCTCACAGAGAGATATAAGTTGGTATATCTAGGTTCTGCATCTATACTTATAAAAGGCAATGTTTGTGTGTGTGTATTTAATATTATGCCTGACAAAAGCATCACTGCAACATAATTATTGTATATCAGTGTATGATATCAGGTAAGTGGCAACAGTAAGATGTTGCGCTACTTTGAATTTGATTTTTAGAAATAGTCTAGAGAGAGAGACGATTACGAGAAGTGATGAGTACGGTACGATTGAACGAAGTTACGTTGTATGCAGTTACGAAGTGTAATGGTTGTGCTTAAAAAATGTTTTGTCTTAAAAAAGTCTTATGAATGTCAATCGAGAAGCCAACAGAAATCAGAAGTGGGATTAATTAGAAACCTGTGAATGAAAATCTCATCGACAGTTAAGTAAGGCGGAAGGAGTTTAAATCTCAATGTACGTTACAAAATTTGTTTTTTTTTTGTCGTTATTTGTAAATAAAAGTGTAGTAAAGTGCGAAAATGTCTATCTTCGCTGGAGCAAGGAAGTGCAATTTGAAGATATTGGCTGAAGAACTTGGTGAAACGGTCAATGACAGCCATAAGTTGAAGGATTTGAAAAAGATTATTTTGGCAAGCAAAGAGTATGATGAAGAAAGTGCCAAGGAATGGATGAATATGATCGTCAATGAAAGGAAGGAAAGAGAAGAAAATGAAATTAGAAAAGAAGAAATTGCAGAACAGAAAAGGCAAGAAGTAATTGCTGAACAGAAAAGGCAAGAAGAAATTGCTGAACGAAGACGCCAAGACGAAATCCAAATTGCTGAACAGAAAAGGCAAGAAGAAATTGAATTAAGAAAACTAGAATATGAGGAACAGAAGCGGAAAGATGAAATGGAATTCGAACTGCAAAAAATATGCCTTGGAGCAGAAGGTAGGTCTTTAAATTCAAATTCCGTCGCCAATAAAAATGGAAACAGTACGCAAATTAAGCCAAGGTTAGAAATTCATCATTTGATGCAAAAATTTAATTCCGATGAAAACGATATAAGTTTATACTTAATTATGTTTGAACGTCTGGCCAAACAAGCTGAAATATTGGAAAACACTTGGGTAACTCATTTGCTTGGCTCATTGCCATATGACGTTGCACAGCTAATCGCCAGAGAACCAGATGAGATTGCAAACGATTATGGCGAAGTTTAAAAGATATTGTTGAAACGGTACAAGTTAACGCCAGAAAAATTTCGCCAAAAGTTTTTTACGCATAATAAGAATTTCGGAAGTACCTGGAAAAACTTTGCCTATGAATTAAGAAGTTTTTTTGATGAATGGGTGAATGGAGTTAAAGCAGATAGTTTTGAAAAGTTGAACGATCTTATTATAACAGATCAGATAAAACGTAAAGTGTCTCAAGAAGTAAAAGATCACTTTATAGATGACTGGTCTAAGCTGAATTCGCCAGATGATTTAGCTGAAAAACTGGACGATTATGATACTTTGAGGTCAACTTTCAGGAGTAAACAACCACGTAAAGAATGGCATTACGACAAGTAGAACTCCTTTAAGGATGATTCAGCTGTTACAACCAATGAAAAGAAAATGCTGTACGGCATTACACATAATGAAAGGGGTGAGCCAAAATGTTTCAACTGTTCTAAATTTGGGCATATTGCAAGGAACTGTTTGCTACCAAATTCAGTTTTAATATGCAGAGAAGGTAATGAAACAGGCTTAAAATTATAAACTGTGTCGCAAAGGAAACGAATCATGCAAGTGAAAAAGCTTATCTGTTAGACTAGTTGGCGATAATTCAGACGAGAGTAATTCATTTTTGAAGAAAGCGAAAATTAATAATTGTGATAACGTGCAAGCTTTAATTGATACAGGAAGTTCGTGTTGTCTCTTAAAAGATTTCAGTTGCTCAGAAACTTAAACTGAAATTTGAACGTGCTGTCAATAAAATATACGGTTTTGGAAATCAAAAGATGCCTGCATTAATGTCTATTGGAAGAATTAAAGCCGATATTGAAGTTGATAGTGTAAAGGCCGAAAACATAAGCATATACGTTGTTCCTGACAATGCGCAGTCAGTTGATCTTATCATCGGACGGACATGGCTTGATCTTCCTCATATTGCTTATACAAAAATAGGAGAAAGAGTCCACATTGGATACCAGGAAGATGAACTATTTGGAAACTTTCCGACTGATGAAAAAGTGAATCCAGTCTGCCTTTAACGTCTTGAAACAGCTCAGTCAGACAGTGAAAGTTTGCAGATTAAAGACACTTCCCAGCAAAAGATGATGGGCAATTTAGCGAATGATCTTAAAATGGTAAAGAATGAACTGCGCCTTCTACAAGGAGATATGAAGAACTTTAAGGAAGAGCGACAATCTTTGCTTCTTCAAATCCAGGAAAAGAATAAAAATGTTGACAACTTGAAAAGCAACAACGATTCTTTAGTGAAAACGAATTCATATTATGACAAAAACAAGTCAGGTAAAGTATTGCTTCATAAAGGAGACATCGTGGCAGTTAGAAGAAAACCTAACACGACAAGTGAATCAACAAAACTGTAACCACGATACCGAGGACCTATGGTTGTCACACAAGTACGCCCTAGTGACAAATATAAAATCTCACAGCTAGAACCTAGAAATGGCCGTCCTTATGCTACAATAGTTCATGTCAGTCAGTTAAAAGCCCGGAGAAACCGAAATGAAGACGATGATGACTCTACTACGAATTCTGATAATGAACCTGAGATGCAAAGATCCAAACGAACTGTACGAAAACCACTGCGTTATGGAGATTTTATGTCGGACAGATAGAACTTTTTTTAAATGTTATATTTTTACCTTATTTTATCTTTTATGAATGTATATTTGTTTTGTAATGATATTATTGAATGTAAACAAAATGTGGTTCAATTGAGGTCAATTGAAAAGTCAGGATGGTCGAATGTAAGCATATTTAATATTATGCCTGACAAAAGCATGACTGCAACATAATTATTGTATATCAGTGTATGATATCAGGTAAGTGGCAACAGTAACATGTTGCGCTACTTTGAATTTGATTTTTAGAAATAGTCAAGAGAGAGACGATTACGAGAAGTGATGAGTACGGTATGATTGAACGAAGTTACGTTGTATGCAGTTACGAAGTGTAATGGTTGTGCTTAAGAAATGTTGTTTTGTCTTAAAAGAAGTCTTATGAATGTCAATCAAGAAGCCAACACTTATAAAAGGCAATGTTTGTGTGTGTGTGTCTGCGATGTCCAGACGAATCTATCGCACTTACAGCCATGAAATTTGGCACACAGGTAGTCGTAATGGTGACTGAATGCACCTCAAAGCCAAAATTTTAAAATTAATCTAGAAAATTTTTTATTTAATGTTTTGTGTTGTTTTGGGTGATTTTTCGCACTAATTTCTCAATAGCATGATTTTGGAAACTGTACGATAAAAATAGATACACCATCGGAAAGAACACGCGATTTCCGTTCTCACGAAGTTAGTTTTGAGTTTCTAACGTAATTTACTGAATTTTGAGAAATTTTTAAAAAATAGTCAGTTTTGGCATCTAAATGTTAAGTTTTGTTTTTAAATTTGCTGCATCCGACTTTCTAATAACACTATTATTTTCAATTTTTTTCAGCTTATAACTAGAACGGTTCTGTCAGATTTAAAACAAGAACGGTTAAAATATCTTTTCCCATTTTTTTTTTAGTTAATTTTTTTCTGGGACGTTGAGAGTTATTTTTCTCGATCGAGTTCCTCGCGCGGCACTTCTTCGGAACGTTGCTGGCAATTTTGATTGGCAGACGCGCAGGATACGTCATGACTTTCAACTGAATAACTTTGATTATTATTTTCGGCAGTATCTTAACGTATTTATTCATCTCGCATACTTTGCTTGCAGAATAATAATTTTCACGTTGCAATTTTTTAACATTGTTTATCGCGAAAAAAATAAGCGGGAAAATCAATAATATGTATCTTTTGTTTTCAAAACTTTTTCGTGTCACTGTGGGCGTGTTTTTTTTTTTTTTCATTCTGTTGAAGTCCTGATTCCACGGGCAACACCGTGCGCATACTGCTAGCTTATGATATGCATATTCATGTAAGA
The DNA here is from genome assembly GCA_013235015.1 of Araneus ventricosus. Taxonomy (NCBI): domain Eukaryota; kingdom Metazoa; phylum Arthropoda; class Arachnida; order Araneae; family Araneidae; genus Araneus; species Araneus ventricosus. Next base: position 400,223 of record BGPR01000774.1, read on the forward strand.
TTATAAACACAATATTATAATCAACTCTATTTTATTTATTTGAACTCTAGCCAAGACTTTTTAAATAATAAAGAGGAATCAAGACTAATGTTGGTCATTAATCTTCTGTCATGTATTGAAAAAAGTTAAAAGCATTCCCTATTGTATCAGAGGTCACTTAGGATTTCCTTAGCTCTCTGATATAATTCAAAAGAAAGGACTAGATATTATTATTTTACAATCTTTCTGTAGCAAACTAAGCTATTATAGTATTAATTATTGCAATCAGTGTTTCAACATTCAAATCTTAACTTAGGCAATCCAAGTAATTTTAATTGTCCTGGAAATTTGTAGCCAGTGAATTCTTGTATTTTCTCAGGATATGACATTCTCTCTCTCTCTCTCTATATATATATATATATATCTATACCTTTTAAGTATTCGATTTTTCTCCTCATCTACTTTATACTTCTTTGGTTTCTTATCAGCAAATCTGCAAAAGAAAAATTAATATTCAGTATGTCTCTTTGTGATTGAAATGAATCAAAATTATTACAAAATGATAAAAAAATAAATAATTAAAAAGTTTATTAAAGCAGTGAGGCATTCACTTTTTTATCTGACAAATATTCTCTTTAATTTCATGATTAATACAATTCTTTGAAGACAGAGGAAAAAAAAACATTTTCTTAATACATTAACAAATTCTGAATTGACCTCAGAAAAAACATTCTTATACAACATATTACCAAATTTCAATGAACTCAGTTTAAAGAGTTATTTACAAAAAGGATTGATTTTCAGATTTCATCAGGAACACTAAAAAAACTAAGGTTATAAGTATTTTAGCTGGGGACAATCTATAACATATTTAGTATTAATTACACTTTCAATACTATCCTATCACATAAGCTTTTCTTTTTTAAATCTGTGTAGGGGGTATAACTCACAGCCAGCAAACATAGGAGTACGTAACAAAATTTTTAATAAAAAATCCCAAAACTAATATTAATTCAGCTAACATGCTGCTAGTCATAAAATGTGCTGTGCCATTTCAATGTCGAAATCAAATGCATGTTTTGCAAGAGGAATAAGAAAGTGAAATGGAGCAGACAACATGCAATTAGATGTTACATGACATGGTGAGTTATTTTGACTCCATTAGGGACATTTATGTAGCCAATGAACATAACAGGTGCAAAGCCACTAGAAGAACATGGGTTAAATACTACCATAATCTGAAGTTTAAAATTACGTTGTTACAGGAGCCATGAATATAAAATGATGCAAGATTCAATTGAAATCATGTTCCCGGTAAACAAGCTGGTCGCTGAAGACGGCTAGTAGGTATTCAATAAAGTATATTGAGAGGATGGTCTGGTGATGTTTGAAGTATAGCAAGTTAAACGATTGTCTCGTTTTCTGGGGATACCATGACAGCTGGGGTCCATGCGAGGACTATTTGGATTACCTTTTTGGTGACTTGCAGAAGGACTAGAGATCCTTTATATTTCACATGTAAGATGATAATTTATTTATTTGAAATTAGTTTTTTTTTTTTTTTAATTAGCCTACAGATTAGATGGCTGATTATAAAAAGTGAAAAAATATTTCTGAAAAATTATTGGGTAGTCTTGAAATTTGCAATGAAGAAATTGATCTAATGAGTACCTAAAGATGAATATGATCATAATGTTTTCAATAACAGAAAGTGACAGTAAATTTCGCTTCATAGGTATGTATAATAATCGTATCTTTCAGTATTGGTAATGATCCTAAAAGTAAACGATATTCTACATATGAAAGGAATCTAAATTTGAACCTATTTTACTGAAAAAGGTGACAATCTCAGTTGAACATCTAACTGAATAGAAAAATACATTTAGTATACAGTCAAACGTCGCAAATCCGGAAAGATCCAAAATCCGGATCCTAATGTTGTAATCCTAATGTTAGGATCTCAAAAGAAAAGCTGAAATTTTTGAACTACTTGAGTACATCAAGTCAATAGAACAAGAAATTGCCGAAGATGACGCATTTGAAGTACTGCATTGCAACGATAAAGCCCCGACAGAGTGTCAGCTCACCAATGCCGAAATATGCAGTATGGTATTGATGAACTCCCAGTATCCGATAGCGAGGAGAGCAAAGAAGAAACACAAGTGGAATATAAAATACCAATTGGCAGTTTAGTGGAAGTGTTGAACAACGCAATAAAAGGACTTGAGCACAGGGACCTTATTTCGGAGTTGGACATAATAGCGATACATAAAATAAAAGAAAAGTTACTTAGTCAAAAACCGAAACTAATGAAGCAACTCACTTTAAATTAAATGTTTTGTAAAAATGATAAAAATTAATAAGAAATAATATTAATTATGTTTATAAATCAAAGAAAACAAGTAATAAATAAGTTTTTTTAAAAATTTAAATTGAATTCTGTGTTTTATGATGTTAAATTCATTTCTTAATATTGAAATGATCTAAGATCCAGAATTATCCCAAATCCGGAATTGCTGAAGTCCCAACGATCCCGGATTTGCGACATTCGACTGTATAACTTTTACTATAACTTTTTTTATATTAATCACAAATAATAAGGACTTATTATGTCTAATATAAAACTGAATAATTTTACGAGCTTAATATAAAATCATCATGTAGGATAACAGTGCGTATCCATGTACAGTAACTTAAAACAGTGTTGTAGCAAGAATAAATTATGCCTAGGACAAATTTCTGTTTTTTATCCCTTTCGTCAAATTTGGCTCCAAAAAGTGAAATAAATGCAAGATTGCCCCCACGATTGGTGCCCAGGTCATTGAAGACACTTTGTCTCTCTCCTCCTAGATAATAAACTACTTGAAATATAAATTGGCATTATTTACGTTTTTAAACAAAAACCATCTCGGTCGGTGTGGGAACCTGCAGCCTTTCCGAGTTTCTTATGGGGGCCAAGCCAATTATTTACAATTTGCATTGAAACAATATACCTCTCTGTAATATAACAATTACAGAACAATAAGATTCTGCTCATGCGTCCTTATGCCCAACTGCCGAAATAGAATGAGGCCTTTCAGAGCAAAAAGGCTCCTCACTCTTCATCTGGGTAATTAAGTTATTGCGTGGAAACAGAAAAATTACTTTCAAGCAGAAGTCTCCAAGACAAAAAGATTAATCTCACAACAAATATCCAAAATGACTTACATTAGAGGCACATTTAAGTACGGAACTAGTTAAATATTTCAGGTACAGGTTTGATATACGGCATCACTGGCAATAATTTTGTTTTGGCGACTTTTTTCAACAGCTTCAATATAGGACCCCATTGGCAACATTTTGTTTTGACGATTTAACGATACGATGTTCAGTTACGTCGCCAATACAAGATTATCGCCAGTGATGCCATGTATCAAAGCTGTTCCCTGTTTCATATATTCTTGAGTTATTTTTAGAATTTCAGATTAAACGTTTCACTGTTACTGAAAACATTTTATGTGTTCTTTGAATTTCAGGTTAAATTTGTAATAATAGCTGACATTATTTCATAAGTTATCAAATAAGCAATATAAACTTTATTTTGATATTGAATAGCAGTACCATGCCTAAACACATTTTAACCTGACGCAGAAAGAAAATTGTGTGTGTCCTATTCTATATAAAATAGTGTATATTTTCATTTTATCAGTTTTTTTAATAGAAAGTCAGACAATTTTGGCAGCCTTTCTGATTACTATTCTGAGGCAAGTGCCTCATTAGCATCACCTCTGTCTCAGCCTTGTTTTATATTAAGGAATATGTTTCAACTACAGACCATGTAATAACAGAATTTCAGTTCCCGACATTACCTACAATAATATTTATCTGCAATGTTTGTTTTTGATATGAGATTTTCATATGAATGGAGAAAATTTAAACTGAAATATCAAACACACATAAAATCATCTTCAAAATATTTAAATCAGCGACAAAAGAAAACCTTTATAATTCACAATTACGACTTCTTCTGTAGATTTAAAGAATTATTTTTTGAGAAGTTACGTATATAATCAGATTTATTGTTTGAATTTAGATATAGCAGAATGATGTAGTTTTGCTTTACGATTCGATTCGTCATGTAATGACTCACAAAGTTTAAAAATAGTTTGAATAGGACATTCTGGTATCGCAATGGTATTGGAACCTATTTATCTTTAAAGGTCAAAAATATCTATCGTACCAAGGGGGAAATATATTAATCTCAAATTATGCAAATTTCATTGCAAGTTTCTTTAATAAGTAAGTAAAACTGATTAATGTAATTACGATATCTATGCTTTCCTCAAAACACATTCCATATCTTTGAAACTTAAAAGGTTTCTTCAGTAATTGAGCAACAAATAAATGAAAGAATATAAATTTTATTAATTTAGATTAAGTATATGATTAAATTAAATCATTTTCATACCTTTCTAAACTAGTCGTTTTCGAGTGAGTGAAATTGCCATTCCTTATGCAATCAACGCAATAAAAGTGCTTCTTTAATTTACTGCATAAATTACATTTTAAATAGGAATCTTCACGTTTATAAATATGAATATCAGTGAACGATATACACTGATATACCATTTCTGGAATGGATTCATCTAAGCCTTCATCACTTGAATTCGCCATTAAAACATCACTTCTCCATCGCAACAACAAAGGATGACAGTGTAAGTAAACAAACTGAACATTGCAATCTCGCACAAACTGTATTCTTGAAAGAGAATTATTTAATGATTTTATCTTCGTAGATTTAAACTGAAATATTTTGGAAAATTTTAAAAAATCATAATTTACAATTATATAAAATGTTTAGGTTATATTGAATTTTTAAATAAATGTTTCTGGGAAGACGGAAGTGCGAAACTGTGAGAACAAGACGTGATGGTTTGTTTACATACAAACCTGGTATTTTTCTAAGTGCAACCTTTCCTTACTGTCTATTTTTATAATTGAAGTATAATCGCAAGGAATGTCCTACAAAATTTTCTTTTAATCATGGAGTATTCTTACAAAATGTAAGTAATATAGTAATTTTATTTTAATATATTATGGGTTTGTGCAATTATGTTAGATAGATTAACACCTGTTACTGTACGATTTAGTTGAGAAATAATTTCATTGGTATTTTGTTGATTGATTTTTTTTTTTTTGAATCTTTGCATATGATAGATTTAAGCCTCTTGACTTTTATAAAAAATACTTAAATGATTAATTTAAGTGAACATAATTTTGGTTTATTTAAATTTTAGATATTATCAGTTCTGTCGTCTCATAGAATTAGATATTGTATTTTGTTTATAGAAATTTGTATGCAAAGTTTTTATTTGGAAATAGATTATATAATATTTGACTTCCATTGCATAACTTCACTTATAGTTTATTTTATAAAGTTTAATTTCTGTTACAAATGATCGATGATGCAGCAATTCTTGAATAGGTTATCTGATTAGATTAAATATTATTCATTTTAACAGAAAAATAAATATTTACAAATTTTCTATGGCAATGATAACTTCTTTTCCATAAGTATAAATTCCATGATATGTGCGCAGCGAATTTTGATATTATTCTGAAAATTCTTAGTATTATCCAAATTAGAAGACTTATTCATAACAATAGATTTTATCAGATCTATTGAATATCTGAGTCATTTTATTACTAATCAGAATTACTAATTTGTAGCTATAAAATTTAATTCAGATATATATGTGATTTGTAATAATGCACAGTCCAATATTTAACAGATCCAGTATTAAAAGAATATAATTTTAAAACATCCTTTTTGATTAATTCTAAACTTATTTTTGATGGATTCTGCACATGAAAATGTTAATCTGATTTTGTACAGTTATAAAGACAGTGTTTGTAGCATCTAAACTCTACATTTAAGATTTACTAGATTTACTTTTTACTTTACTAAACTGAAGTATTATATATCTAAAATGCAGCGAAAAATAAAAGTGGTTTTAAAATATCAGTTTAAAGTGTGAAAGACAGCACTTTGCTGTCAAATGATTTTCTCTAAAGTGTGTGTCTGTTTTTAATTCATTTAACTTACATTAAAAATAGGATATTTGAAATGTGTTTTAAATATACTCTCCCCCATAAAAAAAGGGAAGGAACTTTAATAATTTGCCTTATGTAATTTATCATTAATTCTTGCATTGATGATATGCAAATACTTTTTTATACTGTGAATCAAGTATTTATAGCTATTTTTGTGGTAAATGTGGAGTTTACAGTACACACCTGTTTCTTACCAATTTTTCTTGGCCCAATTTCATTTGCCATCGCAAAATACTGTTTTGGATGTGCAGGGAGATTTTTATTGCTCTCTTGCACGAGTGCCACCTGAAAATGAGAGATTAAGCACGCAATGCTTGCGGCATTTTAAGCATGTACCGGGCAAATTTTTTTAACTTAAAAAAACATCCGCAGCTTTGCTTTCAGTATAGCAGGAAACTAGTAGCTTCGCTTTTTCATTGAATGTTAGGAATCTGGGTTTTTTTTTTAAATTCTGAAAACTAGAATTTCCGCACGCAATGCCTGTGGCATTTCAAGCGTGTACTATGCAATTTTTTTAACTTAAAAAATATCAGCGGCTTCGCTTTCAACATAGTGGAATACTTGTAGCTTCGCTTATTCATTGAGAAACAAAACACACGGAATAACATACACGGTACTGGACCGATTTTCAATCCAAAGAATTCCAAACGAAGTTTTATTCAAATTTGGATTTATCGACCAATCACATCGAAGAGTGAACAAAACAGTCCAATCGAAACATGGCACCATATAGCTTGATGAAACGATCAATTTGTGTGCATGCACGCTTGTCACTAGTTAAAAACATTGAGACGCATTCAAAACAAATGTTCTCTCATCACCGTTCTTGGCGGCAAAGAGTTGGCGATCCTAAGAGGAACAAAGTAAATGGGTACCGTAAACTCCACATAAACCATTTTTCCATGCTGAGGTGTATGAATAAATATTTTTAAGCTGTATTTGCTTTTTATTTGCTGTCCTAAATAAAAATCATAATTTTTAATCTAACAAACGACTGGCAATGTGTTATTGAAAATCTCATCCGAAAGATGCATCAAAATTTCTCTGAGTCCCTTCTTATATCTTTGGATTTTGGAAAGAATAGTTAATTTTCAATTAGAAAATTCTTTAAATGAATGCTTTTTATACATTTAATTATGTAAAATGATTTAATTTCTAATGTTTTAAATTTCTTTTCGTAAGATCTGTAAGGATTCCATTTTGATTTTAATTTAGAAAAATGAAAATATTTCGCTTTGCAAATCTTCAATAAAAATCGTTTTTCAGTTTGAATGAATGTTTGATTATAAGTGGAAAATTTCCAACTCTTCTGGTTATTTAGACAATATTTTAATGCTGCCAGGTATCCACAATTTGATAACTTTAATAGATTTAAAAAAAATTATTTTAAGGAATTTTCTGATTTAAATTTCTTTTTATTATTATTATTATTTTATCAGATTCCTTATTAAGTAAAATTCCTTTGATTGTGAATGCCAATTTTAGAATTTTAGTGAAAACTTCTTAAAATATGCTAAAAGAATCTGTAGTGAAAGTGTTATTTTACTCTCATTATGGAATATGATGAGAAAATGTGTTGGGTGCTTTTACCTGAAATGTAAATTGAAATACACTGAAACTGCTATACAGAAAAGTAGCATTTAAAAATATAAAACCACATGTAAAACATTGAAATAATAATAATTATTATTATGAAAAAAATAAAGAATACAAACAAATTGTGTCAAGGAAACAATTGACTTTCGAAAATCATTTTTGGATATTTGCTTATATTTTTAATTTATATACAAAGTTTTATTGATTTAATTTATTTAATTATTTTAGAAAATATGTATTAGATTGCTTAAATGTCATGTGCATTATAAATTAAAAAAAAAATATTGCAAGTTGCCAGCTCCAAATTTCCCTAGATGATCAGTTGCTTGCACAATCTATAAACAATCTCTCAAAGGAAAAAAAATTTATATATATAAACCTTAAATAATTCACAGCACCTTACTGGCATAGTACCAACTTAGAGATTGGAAGGTCACAAGTTTGAGACCCAGTTCTATTAATGTTCCGCCATTTCTGTTACTACTCTCAGTCATGGACTGGCTCAAATTTTGATAGCAAAAAAAAAAAAAGTATTAATAGTTTTTAACTTGTTTGAATTGTTATTATTATTTTCAAAGCTTTCTAAGTATTTTTCAAAAACAGTGACTTTTTTTTTTCGTTGCCATATATTCTTTGATAATGGCAGGTTTCATTTACTATAATTTATAATTTTTCAGAGAATTAAAGTATGTCTATTTTTAAAACCTCTTAGTTTTGGTTTTTGTTACTTTTCACACTACAGTAGAACCCCGGTTAACTGAAACCCAGGTTATCCAAAATGCCTCTGAAATTGCAAATCCAAAAAAACATGTCCTGTGCTGCACAGAATCAATCGTAAAGGTGAGACTTTTTTGCAACGATATTCCCACTTTTTTTTTTTAACCCTCCCCAAAAAGTTCAGTGATTAATTTTTAGAATGCTAAAAATTAAAATTATAGGGTATTAACAATATTAATTACTTGTTTACCTGTACCTGTCAGGTGCACTGCACCTCAACTCGCAGGTACAAATATTCCGCCCGACAGAGGGCTAAATTTAATAAAGAGCATAAGTGAAACTTACAAAAAGAGTTTTGAATTCATTTTACATTCAAAACATTTCAGAATTACATACTGTAATTAGAAACAAAACAGCCTTAGATGTTCATGGCTTAACTGAAAAAATCGTTTTCCGAAATGGCCCCGCCTCTTTAGTTCGATTAACCAGGATTGTACCATATCTAATTTCTGCTAAAAAAAATTACATTAATAGGAACAAAGTATATTGTTTCACTTCTTATTTTATTCATAGTAACATGTTTTAAGTGTGCATTAATTATCATCTGAACTATTTGTTCAAAAAAAGTGAAAAATTTCAGCTATTTGAAGCTTATACTATTTAAAGTGCATCAGCTCTTATTTTGCTTTTTGCAATTAGTGCATTGCTAATATTTACACTGTAAGCTCTGCATTTCAGAATGCATGACAGTTTTTGAAATGTGTTGTACTATTGTGTATACACTGTGTGTGTACATGTAAAATGAAAATGTGTGTACACTCTTGCAAGTAATTCATTCCAAGGTAACATTGCAAGATATTTATCCATTTCCATACCATGAATACTGATGAGATTAGCATTGCACCATTTGATATATGTTGCATTTTCTATGAATTTGCTAAACTCATGGAAAATTTGCAAATCAAAAGCATGAAAATATTTAATAGTTATCCAACATTAGAAATGGTTGCATTATTCTGCTGAAAATAAATTTATTAACTAATATACATGTTTGGATATAAATTTTTATATATTTTGTGATTGTTGAAAAGAACTTTAATTGGTATTATCATAATATTAGTAATATCATAATATTAAAATATTATATCATAATATTAAAATATTAAGAAACATTTTATGTGCAGTCATCTTTCCCCGTGGAGAACTTGTTATGCAGTTTCTTATATAAAACAATTCGACCTTCCTATGGGGCAGGTAATTTATTCTAGATTGTATCGAATTATGCTATACCAAACTAATATGCTTAGCATGAGGAAAAGCATGCAATAGAAAAACTCTTGCTGTATGAGGATTATGCAGGTCTGTTTAAGTCGTGCTATGTGAAATCAGAATCCTTGTTATAAGAGGGTTGTCACAATTTTCCATACTGTAGATGAGCAGACTGTTGTACATGAATTCTTTTCATATGTATTTACATGATGTCCGCTCTAATTGGTGCCCCATAGCTAATTTCGAATCTGTTAGAGATAGGCATATACTTCCAGTTAGAAAAATGCTTTAAATGCCGTAAAGAATTGTATTTTGTGTTGTTATGCACTGCTGAACAAAATTACAAAATTTAAATTTTTATGCAGTTCTCTGGTCCTATTAGTCATAATTAATAAAATATTGTTGACACACTAACATTTTAAGCAAAAAAAAGTTCCATTCTCCTGCGACTAAAACTGGCTGAGTTGTGAAGCTTTGAAGGTCACTAATTTAGACAACTTCAGTGGCCACTTTGAGGAAGATCCTGCAGTCAATGAAGTGGCTTTTGATTGGCGTAAAATGATGAAATTCAGAACTTCATAACTCGGCCAAATTTATTCGCAGAAGAGTGGAACATTTTTTTCTTGTTTAATATTAGGTTGTTCGGAAAATAATGTCGGTTTTATATATAGTTTGATTTTGCTACTTGTTTCTGGAATAAATATTTATTTTATTATATCATGTTGTATACCATTCTGAAGTGCAGAGTTCGCTCTATATTCCCCTGCTCTTGGTTTTATCTTAATTATTGTTTTGTGTTCCTTATTATTTGAACAATTCATGATAGAAAAGAAGGGCTTGCGAGCTGCATTCTTGTACGAGTTCTAACTAGGCCATAAAGTAGCAGAGGCGAGTCATAACATCAACAGCGCATTCGAACAGCAAACCACAACTAATCTTATGATGCAACGGTGTCGTCAAAAATTTCGGAATAGAGATGGGAGCCGTGAAGATGAAGAAGATTTCTGACGTCCATTGACAGTTGACAACTGCTGTGTTATATTTGTGGGTTCGTTGAATAATAAGCTTCATTTGATTCACACATATTTAATGGACGTTCACTACACTTACACGGCACAGTACATTTGGATAATTACACAGATCATTCTTATATCGTAAATACAGGCATGCATAACGTTCTACCAGTCCGGACACGTTCCAACCCACAAACTCTCGGCGAGTCTCGCAAAGTCTCGAACAGCATTTGGGTTCAGTTACAGTTAACTTGTGTCGCACAAGTATTAGACACCACAACAACGACGAATTGAAGGCACTAGTCGACACAGTTCCTCTCACAATGATTCCAGAGCTTGCTGTAAAGTCAAACTCAGGTCATCTGACAGTTCTTGACCACTTCAAGCAATTTGGAGAACCAAAACAGCTCGACAAAAGAGTGCCGCATGAACTGAGAGAAAATGAAAAAGACCATCGTTACGAAGTGTGCTCTGCGCTTATTTTGTCGCATTGGGACAAACGATAAACCAGCGGGAGTGGTCTGCCCTATACTATCTCGTATACTTCACAAAAAGGTGTCATTTTCCAACTCTGCCTCACCTACCATACTCAACAGACCTCTTGCCAACCGAATATCGCTTTTTAAGCACCTCTACCACTTCATGAAAGGGAAAGTCATCAACAACCTCGGTGCTGTTGAAAAAGGCCTTCCGAGAGTTGATCGATTCAGGACGTTGGAATTCCAAGTTAACGGAATATATAATCTCGTTCATCGTTGAAAAAAATGCATTAGTTGTAATGGTTCTTATTTCGATTTAATCGCTTTTTCTCTGAGCTGAGATATATTCGTTTAAAGTTAAAAACCGACATTCTTTTCCGAGCAACCTAATATATTAGTGTGTATTAGGCTGATGCATAAATATCAGCTCCATATTCAAAGTGTGTGCATTTGAATAATGATTCTATTCCAGATATATCAGGTACACAAATAATAGAAGGTTCAAATATCCTCATACTGATGTGGTATGGAAATTTGAAGAAACATTCGCCATCTCAAGTGTTCAAGTTTTGAGATATTATGAAACGCATTTCAAACTGCCTGTGTTGGATAATATAGTGAATTATGTCCAATCACCAATTATTTTATTCCTTTTATATAGAGCCAGCAGGAATAGAATATCGCCGCTTAACAAGGAACACAACCTATCTCAATTTTTTGAAATTTCGAACAGGAAGATAATACTCGATTTTTCGCAACCAATAAGGGGCCGTTCAAATATTACGTAAGCACCCAATGGGGGGAGGGGGTTTGCTATTTGCTTATTTTTACTGACAAGGGGGGGAGGGGGAGTATGAGTGATACTTACGTAAGACATTAAAATCCCTTTATTTCCGAAAATGTCTTGTAACTTGCACAAATAATTTAATTAAAAAAATTAAATTCGAAAAAAAGTTAAATTTGGAAAAAGAAAAATTAAACTCGATTTTTTTTTCAATGATGTTCTGAGGTCAAGCATTTTAACCACGCAAGAAAAACATAAACGATAGATAGGATGAAAGTTCATTGAACACAATGGATAATAATATCTTTTCTTTATAATAGCTGGAGGTGACAGCTCATAATAATGTTTGATGCATGAGGCTTATTTCTGAGAACTTTCTACTATTTCTAATGATGAGATTGGGATGAAATGGACCAATATGTTGTATTGTGACAACACGAGTTTCCAAGCAAGTACAAATAAAAATGTTACAACAAACTTGAAACTCATTGAATATTTAGTGTATAAAAAAATATACTCTTAGTGAGGTTTGAAGTTACATCTTCTTGGTATGTACTGAAAAAAAAATCTCATTGAAAGCGGAAATAAAATTAAAATAAAGAATATTCTCAACTTGTCGTTTTTTCCCGCCCTTGGGTTCTCATAGTTTTTTTAACAATAATTTTTTCTTTTTCGTTTCTTCTCTGGGATGTTTTTTTTCACTAATCAATTTCATAGCTGTTAATATCCGATGAGAGTTAAGTGGATAATTGTTTTGATGATCTTTTTTTCATTATTTGGAAAATGAAAATAAAAAATGTTTTTGATTGTTTTTATACCGATTTTTTCTTTCTATTATGCGTTGTATTTCTTCGATGTTGCTTAATAATAATGTTTTTCTTCGATCTTTTCTGATCTTAATGATGTTGTTTTCTTTCGACAACATTATGCACTATTTTTCGTTCGTTTTCACGAACGATTCTTCCGCCAGTTTGTTCCGAAATCAAACTAATCACCTCACACCCCTCTCTGAAGTGGTTGAACCTCGTAACCATAGTGACCGACAGCTCTACTGACTGGTATCTCGGGGTTTTTTAAAATCGCACAGTATATAAAACAAGTCAAATCGGAAATATGTCTTCATTTCGAGAAATACTGTGTAAAATTTTTTTGGAAAGTTTCAAAAACTCTTCATCAGATAAACCTTTGAAGGATATTCAATGTAAAACTAATGATGTGTGGTGGTAGTATAAAAATTCTTTTAAAAGTGATAAAAAAAAAAAAGAGAAGGAGGAGTTAGTGTTAAAAAGAGCTGAGGAAGGTCTGCGAAAGGCAACCAAAAAGAAATAAGTTTTTCTTGATTATTTTATAAAGATAATTATAATCAATTCTTAAAATTTTAAGCATATTTTATCATAACTTTAAATTTATAATTAACTTAGTATGAAATAACTTTACTTATTCTTGTTAATATTCGCTACATTTATTAAAATATGTAGAGTATACTGACATTGTAATATGTAATAAAGTGTTAAAATTAACATCTTTCTATAATTTAACAGTAAATGATATTTACTAATGCAATCTTAAAGTGAAAGTATTCTTCATTTTTCAAAAGTAATAATCTAGGAAATTAAGTGGTTCCAATACGACTTTGCGTTTTGAATAAAATATTAAATAACAAATAACAATAATAGATTATGAAAATACTTTAAAAATGAATCATTCACCAATCTAAGATTTAATTTTTTTTACTTCTTATATTTTCGATTTAAAAATTTTTACATATTGTAATGATTGTTACTTTCCAAGTTTATGTAGTTACAATAGTGCAATTGACAGTTATAAAAGTGTTTTGAGCTTTATTGGAAAAGAAAGTTTTCATTTACTTTTATATAACAACTTACGTTCTTGATATAAAAGTGATTACTAAAAGTTTAGTCCTTTTGTCACATGCTTAAAAGGTATAGGGGCAATTGTGGAAAATTAACGAAGAAGTTTATCAAGATTCCTTCCGAGAAGAAAGCGATGAAGTAGTAACAGAATGGAGAGGAAATATAATAACAGAGATGGAAAAATGGCTTCAGCAACCTTGGTCAGCATCTGAATAGATAATGGGCATGTGCAAAATTGAATTTAAAATATAGCTATGTTCTTTTAAAATTGTGATAAACTAAGACAAAAACAAAATTAAACTTACTTTTTTTTCATTTTAAACAGAGTTAGAGTTTTTTATTTGAATTAGGTCCTAAAATTTTTAAAATTA
>BGPR01000775.1:0-45210 GCA_013235015.1 Araneus ventricosus
CTGATAGCTGATTTCGGTTACGTATTGCTGTCTGTCCCCGTCATCTGACTGCGGCAATTACAAGGTTCATTCAAAATTGCCTTGATGTTGCTTTAAAACAGGTTCACCAAAGTTTTCTTTTTTTGGCCTAGAGATATTTCAGACATTGGAAGAACTGAAAAAGTAATAGAACATTTACAAAAGGATTGAAAATATCCTGCTTGCACCAGATTTATTGAACCATAATTTATCGTTTATTGTAGAAGCCATTTAAACCACTAGATGGATCTACAGCTATCTTTTTATCTATTGAAATAGCTATCTTAAATGGTTTATGCGTCTTTGGAAGGTGCTTTACATAAGTTGAGACAATAGTTGACTTTAAAATGTTCAATGCATTAAAATCCTATTCAGGAAAGTTATGAGATGTGGAACTACTTTTTCCACAATAACATTTTTTGATATATTTATTTCTATACTGCTCATCATTTCTGTCAATATAAATGGTGTTTATTTCTACTTGAAAAAAAATATAGTTTCCTCGTCTGATAACTGCGCTCTTGAATGGAGGACACCAATCTGAATATTTGTAAACTCGCAATCACTCATTTGTCTAACCTGCATAAAACACCTTTTCGACAACTACAAAGCCCGCTGGTGTTTGAAAATGTGAACCATACAATAAACGGAATTCTAGTTTCAAGAAAAAATTCAGCTTTATTTCCATCCTTTCTGACCAATAATGTTTTTCTATATTCATTTTTTGTAGAAAATTATTGATTTTAAATTTTTCCACTGGTAACATTTCTGACACGTATTATCAAAATACTTGAAATACCATACATTTTAACATACTTTTAGTTTGATTTCAAAATGATTATCTCAATTTCAGGATGGGGATTTAATTAGAAGCGCTACTTTTAAACCTAAATTTGTTTATAAAGCAGCCGTAATTTATTTAGCATGGAAAACTCAACCAGTCGTTCCATTTTCCCTTATTTTTTTGATAAAGCACTTGCTTTAAACACAATTTAATTTATAAGCAGCCGTAATTTGTTTTAGCATGACTCAACTGATCGTTCCATTTTTTCCGCATTTATTTTTTGATAAACACACACTAACTAAAGGCAACTTTGCTTAAAACAACAAAGATTTTTTGGTCTCTCTGCTTAAAATACAGAAAAAATAATGAAATATCCATGATAACAACCGTTCTTTCATTAATATACAATTTGCTTTCTATTAATACTTCTATCTATTTAAAACGAACCCTAATTTTAACTCTATGTAATCTTTGATTTTTTCATCCCGAAACAGCTTGTAAGTAAAAGTTAATTACAGAAGGAGCATTTTTTGCTATTGCTTGATATCTATAAAAACCTCGTTATTAATTTTCGTCCAGAATATGTTACGAAATAATGTACTTGGTCATAAAAAAGTTCTTTTTGTTAATGAAAAAATGTCATTGATTTGCTTTTTATGCTTCTTTGGAAATCAATACCAGAGTATTTTCGCAAATATTGAGCAAATAAGTATGAGAAAAATTAATGAGAATTTTTTACCAAAATATTAATTTTTCTCTTTATCTTCATACATATTAAGGTTCCTTATCATTCGTATGATTCCAAAATAAATTCTGACATTTTTTCATACTTCTCGAATGATGGAATCGCCGATAAATAAAATATTTTGAGTATAAGGCATAATGAAACCGTTTGGAGGAGGTTGTTTTTCCAGAAGAGCATTAATTATTTTCTTTATGTATATATTTTGTAGAGTCTCTTTAAAAAAGCCAAATTTTGTTCAAATATTTCTGCTAAAATTAAGAAAATTTTTGAAATCAGTTTTTTTTTTTTTTTGGCAAATGTGTGTTATATTTACCTAAAATACCAAAATATTATTATTAAACCAATGATTGAATCTAATTATTAAGTTCCTTTTCTCCAAAGGATTTTAGATATAATATGGGATAGGAAAGGAAAGAATATATTATGGTTGCGAATAGGAAGGAATATAATATGGGATAAGAATAAGAAATAATATATTATGGAAAATGAATTTTAGATATAATATGGGTTGTTTCACTAATTAAATCTGATCATTATAAGAGCAAGAAATACGAAGTGACATTTTAGAATTGTGAAGCTGGTATTACAACAATTTTATTTGAGTTTCGCTAAACTAACCAATTAAATTCTTTTGCTAGTAATAAAGGAATAATACGCAAGAGTTATCGTCAATTGGCGGGAACTAATTGCTCCTTTTGTTTTGAAAATACAAAGTGCTCTTTTGTGGAAGGGACAAAGAATTGTGTTTCAAATAACTAATCTTGGAATCCTTGCAATAAGCCATTTAAATGAAATCGTTTCCACATAATTTGTGAACAGGAAAATTCTACAATTTTGAATCATTCTTTCAATGTCAAATATTTTTCTACATTAAAATTTTACGTATTTTATTCAACCTATAATGTCTCTACATGCACTTCTAGTACGTTCTGTTGTAAATTTACAGAGGCTTTTGAGGCATTTAAATCACTCTCTAAGTTATACAGATATTTTTTATAAGAAGTATACAGAAACCATTATTAAGGAAACCTTAATGAGTATTTATAAAGAATGATGCAGAAAAATTCTCAGACAATTAAAATATTTTATAATGTATCAAACGTTTTAATACTTGTTGTAATTTATGTATTTAATTCATATATTAATTTAAAGAATAATCCACTATTTCTCCTTCCTTCCTCCACCAATATACAAATCGCGTATCAATTATCACATAAAATCTAGCCCAACAATATGTTTACATAAATAATCTTCTTCTTTCGAAACGTATTTTGAGTTACTGGTCAGCATAACATTAAATAACGATTATAACTAGACATCAATTTTATACATAAAAAATTTACAAAAAAATCAATCGATGTTGAAGAATTAATTAACTGAATTTCTAGTAAAACTCGTTCGGTTTATTTCAAATAATAGGTAAAACTTATTCTACTTATAAGAAATAAAGTTTTTTGTGAATATTTTATAAAAAAACTTACTCAAAAATCATTTTAAAAAATGCTGAAGAAAAGGAGGATCTTTAGTTTGCAGCTTAAATTAATTTTTGCTTGTATTATTTCTTTTGTAACTCAGCTAAATCTTTCACAAAAATCCAGACTATTACCTTACAGAAATATTTAAAATTGCTCTAAATTTATAACCAGAGAATATCCGGAGGTATGTAGATAACATATCAAGATAAACCAGTGCTCTCTCTTATCATAAAATATTTAACCAACAATCGACTATTTTAAGAGGAAACCAGCACTGGCTATTTTTATGCAAAATTTTATTCATTATAGGGATTTCAAAAGAAAATATACCACAAAAACTGTATTTAAATGCACGCTATTCTTAAAATTAAGGAACAACCAAGTTTTAGATGGCCATTTAGAAAAATGGGGAAAAAATAGCAAAAAATATGGCTTATATGAAAACCCTAGTTACATTCATTAAATCAGATGCAGAAAAGATTGAAAAATAAAGTCATATCTCTATCATACTGTTAAAGTTTTGTATGGTTCTGAATAATATATGATTGCCTTGTAGTTTTGTTTGATAAATTTTTTTTGGCTATGCCAATTAAAAAGCATTTATGCTTTTTATGAAGGCTTTTTATGCTTCTCCCTGACCGATGCTGCAATACGCTCGCCTTACGTACATAACAAGTTAATTATTAATTTTAAAGTGGAGTGTTATTTGAGAATGTTATCACCAATTAGAAAAGAACATATAATTTCGGTATAGTTTTGAATAGTTATAGTAATGCGCAGTTTTGAAGCAACACGAGGACTATTTTGGGACGGACCTCGTAACTTTCAGCCGTGGTCAGATGACGAGGACAACATCTGGGCTGGCACCCTACTCTCCAAGCATTCGCGCCACACCAGTGGGAGGACGCTGACCCACTACGTATGATTTGAAGTGTAATAGACCCACGTACATCGGGTATCGAGCCTGGAATCATCCGGTGTGGAGGCCTACACCTTACAATTAGGTCACTGTGCCCCCCTATAGTTTAAGGCTTTTATGTTTTGATAGCTTAACATTGAGGCTAACTATAATTACCAATGTCTCATCACGGATGTTCAAAGCTGGGACGTTTTGTTATTATCTAAATTTTCAATGTTTATTTCATACGCACATTCGTAACAGGCATGCTTAGATAAATTTGCGAGCATTATATCACAATACAATTTGAGCAGGAAGAAATCTGAAATAAGGTATCGAGAGATTCCGCCAAATTGTAATTGATTTCAAGTTAATGGAAAATACTAGATTGTTAAGAATTTTACACTTCGTATTCAGATTGATATTCGATTCTTCGAGAAGTCAAGGCAGATATGAACTGAAATAATATCCGTGAAAGTAGAACCTAATATTACGTTTGAGCATCGCCTTTAAAATTAAAGATTGGCCTGTTAATGAATATTATGAAATACTTTTTATATATATTTTTACGAGGACACTATAAATTTTAATCATGGTAAATTGAAATAACTCGCAATTATTTAAAAAAATATACATATTTAATACAGATTTCTTCATGATATATTCTAAGATTTTTTAATATGCTAGCAATTCTTAAACGATATTCAATTCCTTTTATTAAGCCCTTTATTATGGATTTTTTTAAAAACTTAAAAACCAATAAAACACAAACTGAGGCCTAAATATCTGAAAATAAATACATAAAAGAGAGAGAAAGTGGTTTAGAAGAAAAGCTTCAGAAACTTTTTTGCCTTTGAAATGAATTTAAACATGTTTTTCAAATTTGTCGATGCTGAATGAAAAATGCATTTTCACAGAAATCGAAAATAAGCAACTCTTTTGATTAAATTTCTATTCGAAGTTTTCTTAAGAATTTCCGAGAGCTGCTGAGTTCTGATATGTTTTTGATTTATTGCTTTCTTTTGCAGAAAGTACAAAAATGACGGCCGCAATCAAGATAATCTTATTTCAAATGAATTATGCAATAAGTTGCAGTCATTGTGATTAGTAAGTTATTATTAATAATAGTCGGCTATTTTTATTTCTGAACTGATTTTTTACATTTTTTTTTACATTTGAAACTTGAAAATTACGAGCTCAACCGTAACAATAATGAAATTAAAATTTCTTCGAATTTATTTAGCATTAAATAAGAATGTTGTATTTTTAAATTTAAAGACTTAACAGAAGAAAAAACCAAAGATAATTTATGGTTGGCTCATCCAGTTCGATGTCATACAGATACATAGCTATGATATTAGCTATGTATCAAATATTCATTTTTTTATTCAAAGGATTTGATGATTAATTTATTTTCAGCATCCTTTAGATGCAAAGCAAATAATTTTTTGGTCGAAAAATAAAAAGAACTTTCTTGAATATATTTAAAAAGGTAAAATTTCCCAACTTCACTTCCTTTATCATCTACACAGAAATGAAATTACGTCAAATCTTATAAACTTACTTCATTAATTCAACCGAATATTTCATTGCTATTTATAAACATGTCACAACTCTCCAGGATTCACTTTAGTCAATGAGAAATGAGTATCCTAACCCTACCGAGAAACACAGAGAGAAACTAATTCATTTCTATAATTTAAACTTGCTTCTAAGCAAAAACGTCTTCCAGACACCAAACAAATAGCTTCCATTTTTAATTCCAGACATAATCGCATGGAAAATGTAACTTCCCCTCTTGCAATGTTTTTCCACAAAATGAAAGTAGGTTTATCTTTCTTTTTTGCATTGACTTTTACTTCTTAAAGAAGTAAAGTCACCACAATTTATTTGGGAAATCTTGGAACCCCTCATTCTCCTTGCAGTACACAGAGAAGAATACCATTTGAACCAACCCTTACTCCCCCAAATGATTACTCACTTCGTGTTTCCCCTTTTGCATCGTAATTAGCAAGTGCCCTTTCCCGTGTTTCAATAAATTCTCAACTCCCGCATCGGATTTATTTTAATTATTAGCGCGTCGGTGACTGAAGCTTCTCACTGTACTTCTAATTAGAGGTTAATATTTGTCACGTTGGTGGCATATGTTGTGCACAAAAGCCGAATCGCTCCACACGCTACCTAGTCATGCCAGTCTGACAGAGGAAATGTCGACCTGGATTAGCAGTGATATATTGGTGTGTTGTCCAAGCTGACCTGGAGTGTTTCATTACAATCCTCCATGAAATTAAGTAGATTTAAAATAGCATTACAAACACAGCTCTGGGAGTTTTGATTCGAGATACAGGTATATGCAGTGGTTTTAATATCAATGCTTAGTATTAAATTAAACACTGAAATATTTTCTCTTCATATTTTGTGTTAAGATTAGCTGTGATTGTAACACTCATTTCTTTAAGGATTTTATTGTCTTATATATTTTGCATAAAGTCTCTTTAGGTTGCTCGAATAAAAATTAAAAATAAATTTATAGTATTTCATAATTTGGATATTTATTGCTAAGCCTATGATGATAAATCTTTATTTAATATAGTGTTTGAGGAAAAAAGATTAATCAAAATACTGTACGACATTCATCAAAAACTATCTGGACAATTACTCGTCCAGCGTTATTCATAAATTTATCTCACGGACACTACATAAAAGAAGACATAAGAGAATATTATTCTTACTTTCGGTAAATTTTCGATGCGGCTTCATTGTAATTGCTAGAATACCAAAGACTGAATTCTTTTCCTGCACTTCAAACTAGAAATTAATTGTTGCCTCTTTTTGGCGTATGTTATAAGTAAAAACAGGATTCTTCCACAAACCATGTACAATATATGATCAAAAGTATCCGGACAGTTTTGGATTTTCACATTTTTTTTTTATTTTGAATTTCTCCGGAAAGGGTTGACCAACTGCCCTTGAACTTCTACTATGTATTTAATAGAATCTAACTCATATTTATTACAGTGAAAATACAGTAACGAGGGCATTTAGGAAAATGACCAGAAATTAATAAAGAAGAAAAAACTCTGGGCTCACCCCGAGATCAAAATTATTTACAAATTTCACTAATGGGTTTGATTAATATGCACATTGCTTACATGCATATAAAGATATCAAGTATATTCTGGAAGATATAAAGGTTTTCTTAAAAAATCCCAAATTTCACAGCATGTTTTTAGCTTATAACATGCAGAGTTTTCCACCAAATTATACAAAAATTACAGAAACAGTGACAATATGTTAGAGAAGCATTGGATAAAATTTGAAATAAATACTTATAATATTAAGGAGACATACGACTGTTAAATCACGAAAATTTTAGATTGTTTGAAAAAATTATATATTATTCACCAGTTGTTTCTAAGCAATTTAAAACAATCCGTGTTAAGAAAATTCCAATAATTATGAAAGTTATGACGGAAATTGTATCAGCTGTTCAACGTAAATAATGAAAAGTGCCACATCTTTAAAGTGCTGTATCTCAAAATATGTTTTTTTGATATTGCGCGCACAATATCTCAAGAACTATTGAATATTATTACATAAAATTTTTACTGAATATGTATTACTCTATGTTCTACAAATTGAACCACAATTTTTGTACATTTTCTCTCCACTGAAGTTTTGTGGAGGGGATAGAAACGTTGTAATTTTAACTACTTTTAACACTTTATTTTAAATTGGTATATAAAATAGAAATTAAATTTAAATGTAAATAAATTGTGGTTCAATTTCTTAAACAGACTGTTTGGATTACTGAAATACCCAAAATATTGTGTTTCGACCAATATTTTATCCATAATCATGCGCGTAAGGTGATTATCTCATTTTTTGTCAAATAATTATACCCATATTTATTACTCTCTGAAATAAATACATACAAATATTAAGGTTTGAAAATATGTTTACTATAACAGAAGGAATATATATTTTTCTAGAAAAAAAGTGAGTTTGTGAAATGTATTGTTTCAGAGATACAATGTATCGAATTCGACAGTTTTCCCCCTTTTTTCGACGTTTAAGAGTCGTATGTCCCCTTAAAGAAAATATGAGTATTTGTTGAAAAAAATATTTTATTGCGTATCTGAGAGGCCTAGCGTATATTTTCTTCATAACATAAAAGCCAAATATGTAGGGCAACTTATATAAAAATTCAAGTAGAATAAGAAAGGATTTAGGAAGGTGTCGGCATTGCAGTTAGCAGAATTTCTGCTTCCTTCTAAGAGAAAAAAAAATTGATGAGGGGTTTCCCACCAGTTGATATTTTTTAAACTTGAATCTTCGGATAGCAATAATCGAACTGCAATATGGATTATGAATTTTATTTATAAATATGCCTGGGTATTCAGTATATTCAATCTTTATTAAAATCTATAAAATTATTCGAAAATTCAATTTTTAAAAATATAAATTTGTGGAAAAACCTCATCATTTCGTTTCTCTTAGAAGGAAGCAGAAATTCTGCTCACTGCAATGCCGACATCTTTCTAACTTTTTGTAATTGCACTGGGATTTTAATTCTTAAACATATTGTATCATATTTGTTCATCCAAATTTATAAAATATCTCTTTTGAAGATGTAATGATAAACAAAGATGAGCGTAAACTTTAAGCATATTTAAATTCTGACTTAAGAACTTAAATAGATGTAATGTGACATGAAATCCAAACACTATCTGAGAGATTTTATGACAGGAACTAACATCTTAACTACAGTTTATTTTCACTGATCAGAAACCATTTTAATAATTTTAAGAAAAACTAAGAAAGAGAGCTAAATGCATAAAAATTATATAAATCATTCAGGAATAATAGAGACAATTACAGCAAAAAACTAGAAATTGATGCATAATTTTTTTCAATTATAAAGCATTTATTTTAACTTCAGTCTCATTGCTGAAATATTATAGAAAAAAGAAAAGGAATAAATTTCTAAAAGCAAGATTTCTTGTATGAACTAACAGTAAAATATTGTATCATTCAACATCAATTTTCTAACTCGAATTAATAATAATTAATTCCTAAAATTTCTCCCGCGTTCCCCTTTTAAAAACTCATAAAACGGCTTTAATAGCCGTTAGCCATAGTCAGCCATTGTCATTAGTGATTAAA
Source organism: Araneus ventricosus (assembly GCA_013235015.1). Lineage (NCBI taxonomy): Eukaryota > Metazoa > Arthropoda > Arachnida > Araneae > Araneidae > Araneus > Araneus ventricosus. Next base: position 9,087 of record BGPR01000775.1, read on the forward strand.
AAAGATGTTCATTTTTATTCCACCGCTCACCAATTATGAAAAACAAAGAAAGAAAGAAAAATTCTTTCCGAAACCGTAATTTTCCATTAATCTTCAATTATTTTTTGAAAACCATAATTTATATAATCATAAACTTCTTATTGACTTATATAACGATAATAACATAAATAAACATTTAAAGGAAAGAAATTCTCATGGAAAAATTCTTCTTGTTTTGTGATTGCTCATCCATCAAACCATCAGAAAACATAAAGAAGATTTTGACGCATGGCGCAGTATCTGACTGGAAGACTGATTATTTCTTTTCGTGTGTAATGTATACATTTATACATCTGAACCTCTTAATGTGGTTTGAATTACGAAACCTTACTTAGTTTTATTTCTAAATTGAATAATGCGAGTATCTTACATTGAAATTTGAATTCATTATGAGTAAAATAGCTGTTATGATTGAAACTGTTTCTAAACCAAATGTCTCTGTAGTTTCTTTGTATCTGCGGTGCCAAGTTTAGTTTTGGTGCACTTTCATTGTAACAGCTCATATTTCTTGTTCTTCAAGATAGTCATTGTCTAATTTACATTCCCAGTCACAATTTGTTTTTTCATTTTGAGTACAATAGCCGTTATGATTGAAACTGTTTCTAAACCAAATGTCTCTGTAGTTTCTTTGTATCTGCGGTGCCAAGTTTAGTTTTGGTGCACTTTCATGATAACAGCTCATATTTCTTGTTCTTCAAGATATTCATTGTCTAATTTACATTTCGCAGTTACAATTTATTTTGTGTGGTTTGTCAGAAATTTAACAATTGTAGTTTTCAAAGAGTTAAAACTTTATATTTCATGTATGAATGTAACATTAAGGCTTCCTCACTTGTAGGGAATTTCAAAATTTCCCAAATTTTTGGTTCTTAAACTTCCATTATAATGTCTGCGAATATGAAAAGGAATTTCTAGACGCCATAAAAGTTATTTTTGTAGAACGCATAAAATTTGTTTCCGTCTAGCCAAGGAAAACTCACAACAGTTATTTTATTACTCTTTAATGAGTATATATAGCATTTTTGGAAGTAAAATCAGACCTACATTTTAACAGTCAACTTCACTTAACTACTAATAAGTTGGATTTAATACTGAAAAGGCAATGGACAGTTTGTTTTGATATATTTCAAGATAGAATAAATTTCACTTTTAAAAAATCATGCTTTTGCTCAATGTACTGATCTAATAGTACAAGCGTAATATTTATTAGTTACTTTTATTTGAATTTTAAATTGTTTGTGAAAAATATTAGTTTTGTGGGAAGGTGTGTACTTTATATAGTTCCTAATTATGAGAAAGTTTTCCAACATTTTGAAATTATTATTGCTTCACAGTTCTTCAAACAATATTTTTGCGAACCTTTATGGATATTTCAACATTTAAATTTACAATTGGCATTTCAAAATTATGTTAAATTATGTATTTTATAAAAGTTTTAGTTTGATATTTTCTGAGTTAGCTTGCGCATGTATAAAATAATATACAGGTTGGTCATAAACTATTCGAACCATATAAAAATTAATTTAAAAAAATCTATAATGTGGCAACTTGATTTTTCTTAAATGATTTTTTAGTTTTAGATTTAATTTTTCTATCAGATAGATAAAGCGCCGTTGCGGCCCATTAAATCTGCTGCAGTGGGAGATTCCCAAAGGAAATGTCAAAATGGCTATCGTGCAGCAGAAGAAACGTCTGATACGTCTCTGGTTGAACGAAAGCAACTGAATTCTAACAGTTCAAAGATGTTTTCGCCTAGAGCATAGAAATTGTCAGTTTCCAAGTAAGAAGTCCATCAAGCGTTGTTATGAGCAATTTAACCCTCTCACACCCAGCGAGGCGGTCCAGTGCGGTCTAAAAATTTCCTCTTAACAGCGACGAAGGCCGGTCTGAGGCGGTTGGTTTCTTTTGAGGGGAGGTGAGGTTCTGAGATCGCTTCGGAGATAAGCGCGGCAGGAGTTCCAATTATCCTTGTCAACCACACCCCATTTCCGTGCGCCTTAAGGAAGGTTATAGCAGGGGATGGGGCGGTGAATACCCAGGTTGGGAGAGTCCAATTCTCTTCGTATTTTCCCAAAAAGACCCGGTTTTAAAGGCGTTAGAGAAAAAAGTCGCTTCGGTATTAAAGAGTTAAAGGAACAGGAAACGTGCATCATAGAAAATGTTTGCGATGACCATAGGTCTCACACGTAGTTGTTGAATTAGTGAGGGAGACTTTCACTCCTTAATTGCTGATAGCAACGCTTAATGGAATTCTTACCGACAATTTCCATACTCTAAGTGACTATGTCATTGAACTATTACATATGATTTGCTTTCGTAGAATTAAAGACGTGCCTTCTGCTACACGGTAGCCATTTTGACCTTTGCGTTGGGAATCTCCGGCTGCAGCAGATTAAGTTCGCCGTAACGGCGCGTTACTTAAGAGAAAAAGAACTTTTTCATCTACTCTCTCATTTAAAAAATCCAAGTTATTACATTATAGGGGATTTTTTTTATTAATTTTTGAAATGGGTTCAATAATTTATGGCCTGCCTGTATTGAAGCAATGGCATAAAAAATATTAGAAATTTGAAAATAATGATACATTGGCTTGCATAATATATTTGCTGCCGATTCAAAGTTTAGACTTTCCAAAATTGGTTCTATGCTAAGATAACATAGTATGTATGCTATTAGATGCAATGCAATGCGAAAATCTAATGCTGCATTAAATATCAACTCTGAAAGGCTCACCAAGTTGAACTATCTCATTAATGTGCGCTCCTTGCAAGCGGTTTCACACATCCTCTTCCGGTGATCGGATAAACAAGTTGATAAAATCCTCACCGATTGAATAGCTGAATTGCCAAGAAACTTCGAACTGTCCATCCCAATCTACTTAATTTCAGCTTGTAACGACCCCAACTAGAACCTAATTGCTTCATAGTGATCGTCATGATATTCATACAAAGATGTATTTTTAAATACTTTTCAGAATATAGATGGATATTCATATAAAAAATGTGTTATAATTACTTATTATCATATTCTTTGTAAATGGCAGATGCTTAAAATATTTCTGTAGACGTTTTGATAATTTCCACTTTTATTTATTAAAAATCATGATCCCAAATGTCAGGAAATTAGCAAAAGTATCAGGAACGTTAGTGATTTTAAGGTCTCTTAACTTGTTTCTTCCATTTGCTATTCTTCAGCTGTAGGAAAATGTAATCTCAGATCTGTATAAGAAGAAAAATAAATTAGTTAAAGGATGAAGCATTAAAATGAATAAAAAATATACACAAAAGGAGTTTTAAAGATTTCTTCAGAATTCAGGTACTGTTCATGTTCTTTCTAAATTGCAATCCTTTTCTAAGAATCTCAAATGCAAGCATACATGACTTCACTTGGGATTCTTTAGTTTAGGAGGCAATGGTTTATTTAAGCACACTTACAACACGTAACGTCCTTGGAGTCAAAACATCCTACTGCAGTTTTACATTTCGAGTAGAGTATTTTACCATTCTAATGACATTAATAATAAACAACTGAAAGTATGGATCTCTGCAGAGTAGATTAAACTGTACTCTTAAAATTATTACTTTCTGTATTTAAACTTTTGAAGAATGGCATGCTTCATGGGTTTGCACTCAGTCGTAAATAATTCGGAGCTCTTCGTTCGATGCAGCCAATAGCTAATAAACCTCTTCCATCATCTCGCGTTGTCATGGGAACAAATTAAACATGCAAGTTACAGACACATAGATACGCTTTATCGGCATAGTATGTACATTTCATGCGGCGTTTATGAAAACCCTTTTACCGATTAATTTGCTTCTTAAACCCTGAAGTAACTGTTCAATATAGAAGAAAGTCATAAACAGAAGGGCTTTGTTATAAGCAATCTTATTAAACAGTTTTAGTTGAAAAGGTAATTATTGCTTTGTGTGATTTATTAACTTATGTGCGTGAGGTTTTTGATTAATTTGAAGATTTAAAAAAGATGTAAAACGTGATGATTTCACTAACTCATTGTTGACATAATGTTGTAAAGAAAGATGATTTCATTAATCTTTTTATATAATGTTGATATTATTAATAGAAGTACAATTTAAGGACTTTTAAAACTAGTACAATTTATAATTTTAGAAATTTAGTTATCTGAAATGACATTTATACCTGTTGCTTAACAGACACATTATTCATTCTGCTAATAATTATTCAAGATGGATCTCTACACATATAAACAATCTAAATTCTCAAATCATTAAATCAATTAAACATCTAACATTTCACAAATCAATAATTAAAAATCCTCACTCAATGTAATATCTTAGCAACAGGCATAAATTGCAACTTCAATTTAATTTTAATTCTTAATTTATCCTGAAAATAGTCTCCACATTTAATACCAAAACAATTCATAAAAATCTTAAGTTTTGAGTTGTGTATTTTAATATATATTTAGATGTTATATGTTGATATTAACCCTGATTACAACAAATAGTTACCTCCATCAGTGTCTTAGAGGGGAGGGGGGAAATAAATCAGAGACGAAATTACTCTAAACTAATGACATTTATTTGTATCAAAAATACTCTACTATTTTACAACACAATTCATTTAGACTAATCTTGTTGATTGACAATCAGTACTACAGCTTCACGTGAATAATGACAGAAAACACATAAAATAAGGAACATAATAGAAAAATATGAAATGAATACATTTAGGGTCGACCCAGTGTTTATAAAAGGCACATCAATCACATTTAAAATCAAATTGATATATATATTTTTAAATAAAATGAAAACAATTTGGATCACTTATCTTTTATTTTGCAGCAGGAGGTAGTTATTTTCTGCCATTCGCTAGTTCTGGAATACAAGCTCCACTGCTTTATATATTATTTAGGTCTGATGATGGTTATGGACATTATTAGCCGATTAAGATGGACGCTTGTCACATAATGTGCTACACAGGGAAGTTGGTACCACTAAACGTTACTACTAAGCATGAATGTATGTTGACATTGAAAAAGTTGATCATGATGGTCGCTGGCGGCTATACGGAGCTATTATCAATTAATTGCACACTGGCGGATATACGGAGCCTTCTTCGAGAATTTGTGCGAATTCATGGACCAATCCCCTCTGATTCATTTCGCTTCTGGAATTCAATCCTTCTGATTAAACGACCCATTCCAGTGGATTTATTTCAAATCGAAATTTCATTCCATATCCAATGTGCTAAGTTTATGAAATATATTTGACACTAAAAATGTAGAAAAAATGTAAAACAATAAAAACTAAAAATAAGTTTTTCACAACTCGCTTTTATTGGTGCACTAAAATAATTGAAAACATTTTTCTAATCAAAAATCTAGGGTCAAAATAAAATTATAAAAGCTTGAGGCGCTGAAAATAATACGAGTATGAAACCGAATCTATTACCACAGAATACTACAGTAAATTTCATAAGAAAGAAACTCCATGAACCTTTTTATTTAAAAAAAAATAATATATCTTCTGAATGCAAATAAAATTCCAATTTACTTACTCTATTTCTATTTATCTTCGTGCATTTACCGTTTTTCTGTTTATCTCCAGATTTTTGTTGCAAAAGTTAGTTTCGACTGTTTAGCATGCAAATAAATTTAATTCTTTTTAATTATTATTATTTAGCATTACGAATATGCTCTTTTTGCGGGCAATAATCGTTTATTTAGCTAAGCTAAGAGTAAGGATACGACCATGTACGTTAATAAATCTTGACAGTATTGATAAATTAAATCATCTTTTAGCTTAGCAGATAAATATAAATGCAGAAGGGTGAACGGACTGTGTCAAAGGAACAAAATAAACTCTAATATCTGAGAAAAGTTTTTCTTTCGCAGAAAAAGGTATCGCTTTTATTCAATCATATGAACCAAAAAAATAGAACATCCCACTTAAAATGTGAACCACCTCCTTTTGTTGTTTTTGTTAGACTGAGTGGATATAGAATATCCAATGATCATACCACACAGCATCAAAGTAACTTCCCTAAAAGCTGCTTTCTGTTTTCACAGCACTGTGAATGGAATAATATTTTTGAAAGGTCAAGTACGTTTTTTCTTCTGTTTGTTCTTCTGTCTGAAAGACAAACGTAATAAAATAAGGAGGAAGTAAACGGATGTATTCTGCTATATACTATTGGAAATTTGACTCCAAAATGGCAAAAGACAGAATGTGGGAAGTTTATTCCATAAAAAGGATTTCTTCTTGGTGGTCCAAGAATGGCAGATGATAACCAGAACGCAAAAATAAATTCCATTCGCTTTCGATTCTAGATAGTATATTCCTCTTTTTTATGTTTTCGGATTCTTTTGCGTATCATTTCTGTTTTCTTCGAAAGAATTCAATTTCGATATCAATCTTGGATGACGTAAGTGATACTTAGCGCCATCAGTTTGTCTTGTAATGGCATTGATCAAGACAATTTTTCTTTAGCAGGAATTGTTTGTTCTTGGGAATTTTTCGCTTTTTATCACAAAGAAATAAAATGAATACTTTCAGGACGTCGGTGACATCCTTGAAAGAAGTGTTTGCTTTCACATTACTTTCTTTTTCTTGTAATTTTATTTCTTTTGACAAGAAAAATGAATCTTGTGATTTTCTTTATTGTAATGGGTTGATTATTAGAAGATGCATTGTTCCCTTTAAGCAAGCTATGTTCTTCAAGCAGGTTCCATTTTTTCTTCGTGCAGTTCCTTCAATTGTAATATTACGCAAGTTCTGAAACTGAGATCATGAAATATAAATTTTTATTTCAAATGCTAATATAATAACAGGATTAAAATGTGAAATGATTTTTCAGAGAGTAATATAGAATAAATAAGAAAAATCAAAGCACTTTTCTGTAATATTAAATTTCTTTAAATTGGTAATATTTTTCTGATCTTCTAATATTTTTATTTAAAATAATTACCACGCAAAAAGGCTACCTTCAGAGGTATTTTTAACTAAACTACATATACTATTAATTTTTCGGATTGATAATTATAACCTATGAGTCTCATACTCTAGAAACATGTGAAATCGGTAAAAGTGCTACGAAGATAATAAAAAAATGTTTAAAGAAAACGAAATTAAAATAACTCATTTTCAACTCTAAAATAAAAATTTCAATTTCTTTACATGCTATTAATGCTAATAAATACAATGTCACCTTTAAATATATGTAAACCATCTATGCAGCAGGGATGATAACCTCTATTAAAAATCCTAGGTTTCATTGGAAAGGATACGCAATTAAAACAGAAGCCAACAATTGTGTACTACAAAGCTGTAAATCTCTATACTATATCAAATTTATATTTTTGGGGAAAAAGTTTTGCAATTCTTGTTTTAAACTGAGTTTTTCCATTGACAGAATTTTCAAATCTGACGTCTACTCTACATTTTTTTTCTCTTTGAAGAAGAAAAGTTCCCTGGAAATTTTATCTTTGATAGTGAATCGCAACACAAATTTCAGTATTCTAAGAGTGATGGATTTCGATTCAAAAACCTTAAGACTACAGAAAAATCTTAAAACTTAAAACAGAAGCAAACAATTGTGTACTACAAAGCTGAAAATCTCTATACTAGATTACATTTATATTTTTGGAAAAAAAGTTTGCAATTCTTGATTTAAACAGAGTTTTTCCATTGACAGAATTTTCAAATCTGACGTCTACTCCACATGTTTTCTCTTTGAAGAAGAAAAATTCCCTGTAAAATTTATCTTGGATAGCGAACCTCAACACATATTTCAGTACTCTTAAAAAGAAAAATTTCGGTTGAAAAATCTTAAGACTTAAAACAGAAGCAAACAATTGTGTACTACAAAGCTAGAAATCTCTATACAAGATTACTTTTATATTTTTGGAAAAAAGGTTTGCACTTCTTGATTTAAACATTTTTCCATTGACAGAATTTTCAAATCTGACGTCTACTCTACATTTTTTTCTCTTTGAAGAAGAAAAGTTCCCTGGAAATTTTATCTGGATAGCGAACCTCAACACATATTTCAGTACTCTAAAAGTGATGAATTTCGGTTGAAAAATCTTAAGACTATACTTGAAGTAAAGTAACCTAATCTCTTTTCAAACCCTGTGCATCTTTTTTCAAACTTTGCTTCTGGTCTTAAGCCACCCCATCTCCTTCATCTCTCCAGCCGAAGTGTTTTTTATTTCTGTTTTCCACTCTTTATTTTAAAGAAGGTTTTTTTTTACCTTTTTTAAGATTTTATTTTACTCTAGCCATTTCTTATAAGTGGAAGGAGTCGAAAGTTTCGACCCCATTGTCGCTGGATGTAGGGAAAGATAAAGATGTTAAAGGGAGCAGAAGAATCGAAAATCACTCTGAAAGTCAGTAGAGGTAGGGGTTAGGCCTGGCATTTATCCAGATATACCATTTGTACACACGAGATGCCGTTTCATTTCGTCGCTTCCGAGCGCGATTTGGCTCGAGACAAATGAAAATAATACGTTTAAGATTTCATCGCATGAATATAACCAGAATTCTATTAGTAAAAATTCGTTGCTGGCATCAAAATACCTGAAAAGAGATAATGACAAATTAGTGCAATGAAGAATGATGACTATGAATTTCCTTCAGAATATTTGGCAATAAGTGTTGTACTGATTTTTTGACGACATTTTACCTCTGCATGCTAACTGGTGAAAATACTGTACTACTAGAACCCCCCTCCGGGGGTGCACCTTGAGTGCGAGGGTTAGAGATTACCGTATAAGGTTCGTGACAACTTTTGTTGGCAACAATGATATTGTGGCTTAATCGTCGATGACCAGACATGCATCCTTGCGTGGATTCCTTGCCGTTTCACTACGTGGCTTCTGAACACGATTTTGCTCAAGACAAATGAAAATAAAAATGATTTAGTTTTTATCGCAGGAATATCACCAGAATTCCATTAGGAAACATTCGTTGTTGGCGTCGAAATACCTAAAAAGTGATAAGCATAAATTAGTGAGATAAAGAGTGGTTATTTAATAAATTTCTTGCGAATATTTGGCTCTTTATAAACCCACTTTACAGATCCTGTTCATCAAGGCATTTTATCTCTGAATACTGACTGGTACAAATTCTGTACTATTTGAATGTTTCCTTCGGGCGTGGGGGGGGGATATTAAGTACAAGAACGAGTAGTTACCATATAAAATTATCGGCAACATTTGGCATTAATAGTATTCTGGCCTCATAGCCGATGACGAGACGTTCCTCCTTGCGAGGGTCCCAAATATACGCACTACAATACAAATCGTGGTGGTCAGATCACTGAGTGTAACATCATATATTTCATTGGACAGCGCTTTATTTTATTTTCAGTTAGAATTACACTCTTTCACCTTGCTAATATTTGAGTCTCTAATAACTCGGAACATACCTCCTTGCCTTATTGTATAGAGATATGTGTGATGCTAAGGATAGTTTACCAATTATCGAAAAAAGAATGTATCCCTACCGCGTGAGAAAGGAACTATAGATCTTATCTTAGAATGATTGGTAATTGGTAAGATGGAGAAAACATTGCTGGTTCTCCGTTAAATTCCCAAACTGAAGAGGAGATTTTGGATTTTGTTTAAGAGTAATCTAAATGTTTATAGAATTATTTATTACTTGTGACTGCATAATATTTAGTTCAATAAGCAGATAAAAGAATCTTGATTGTGAACAGTTATTTTCTATTAGCTGGCTTTATTTTTGTAAGATAATTCTTCGGAAGTATTTCACTAAGCATTTAGAATAGAGCGAAGAATTAAAACAAATTTGAAAATTCACAAAAACTAATTATTGAAAAAAATAAAAAATATGCAAATAAATAATATAAAAAGTAAATGTCATCACTAAAATTAAGAGAAGTTTCGTGTTATTTCTAACACATAAAATCATTTCATTTATTGATTTTTAAAAATTCACGTATTCTTTGGGAGTAACTCAAATTAATCAAAAATATTAAGACAGTAAACTGTTGTCCTAATATTTACTGGTTTTGTTGATAAATTAACCGAACATATAAATTAAGCCTAGCAAATAATTTGAGATAGTAGCATCTTAGTAGGGAACAAATTTGTACAAATCAAGTAAAAGTTTAAATAGGAAAACCTCTTCTAAGAATGATTTAATATCAAGCAAATCATGGAATTAAATTATGTGATTACATAAAAGGAACGTAAAAGGATATAAAAAATAATGTCACGATAAAATTAGTGAAATTGATAATTCTCGCAATATACCTAAAATTGAATAAAGTTAATCATCTTTCATTTCTTTTTATACTAGTTGATATTTATAGTTAAGTTGTATAAGTTTCCGCAATAAGAGCATCAAAATAATACTATTTTTCTAAAATATGTTTCCTTTACTGCATACTTGTTACCGAGATTTAGCATATTAGACATGTATTTAAATGTTTTTGCTACATATTGGATAATTCTCAATATTTTGTTTCGCTTGCTTTTATTTTATTTTTATTTAAAAATAAAAATTCACTGTCCTTTACTCCCAAAACTAACATATTTAAGTCATATTTAAGAAAGCTAAAGAAATGAAATTTTTAAGGTTTCCAACCTCCAAACAAGATTTCAGTATTACTAATTTTTAAAAAAAATATTACTGTTCAGATTTATTCAAGGCAAGGAATGAAGAACATGCAACATGCTTTTCGAAATGCAGGGTTTCATTGAATAAATGTGTTGGATGCAAAATCTGCGTCACAGCATGGGGAGTATGGAGCATGCGCAGTCTTCTGCCAGTTTCCTTTAAAGGCCCGGATTGTGGACGTTATTGCAGTTGTGTGGCTATGCAGTGATAGTAGCTGTGGTTCTTGTTTTTGTGTTATGTTACTTGTTGGTTTTATGTAATGTTTTAGCTTATTTTAATAAAGTATCGTTTTTGTCAAGATGGGCTGTATTATTGAGAGACTTTTACACCAGGTCAAAAAGAGAATCGGGTAGATTCAGAGAACCTGATTAGTCCTTTAAATGTGTTGTCATATTAGATGCAACAAAATGTTTGCATGGATAATGAAATATGTGTTGTTGTATATGCTGTTGCTTTCATATACATGTTAGCTAATAATTTTTATTTACTTTAAATTTTCTTTTAGTAAAGCATAACAAATACAAAATTTCTAAAGCGTGATATGGACTAAAACAAATCTGCTTTTGCGTTCATTTAGTAAATTCTAATAATATGCATAACGGCAAATAATAAATACGATTGCCGAATGTAAAAATAATTCTTCTATTTGAAGCATAAATTCAAAAGATTAGAAGCATATATTTTCTACATTATGTTATGACTTTTGTTTATTAAAAAGCTTATAGCATAACTAACTATAATTCAAAACATTTTAGTGAAGAATAATTAATTAATTTTATTAATTCCTAACAAAAAAGATGGTACTGGTTTCCATACGACACTTTTTAACTACATTTATTATAATCCTTCATGGAAAGAAAAAAATAATCTCATTTTGCAAGTGCTTTTAAACCAATACTTTTTTCTTCTATGCCTCCAAAAATGGGGAAAAAAATTGCTGAAAGCGAATGTTCTTATAAAAGAAAATTTTTACTTGTGAAGTAAAGTTTATAGCAAGGCGAAATAGAAGTGATTAGTAATAATATGGCTCAAGAAAAGAAATGTTGTATGAACTCTGCTTGAAATTTTTAAATTTCTTTAGTTATTTTTTCCAAAACATTCATCCGACTTGAGGCAGTTGACAGACACGATCCAAGTTAGATTCTTTGTATCCTTCTTTTATAAAAATAACTCCCGGCGTAACTCATTTTCATTTCTGAATGTTTTTCCTGTTTTCTATTTTTTAACTTTTTTTCTTTGTACCTTTCCTACGGAGCTTCTTTTATCAAGGAATTATGCTAAGAAAAAAGTTTATTTTTTCCTCTCTTTACAATTGGAAAAATAGCTGCTTGACAAAACAGGAAAAAAAAGTTATGAAACCGGAAGGTTTCACGCTTTATACTTTCTGGAGTAATATTGCAGTGGTAAATACAAAAACAAAGGAAATACTTGAAATATGACAAAACTGACGAAGAAAAAAAATCTGCCCCATTCTTTCATTTCTTATCGAAGAGACCTTTCGCGAATCGCACAGCATCTTTCTTTCAGAGTGAAATGTACGTTATTTTGATTTTTTCCCTTCTCTGAGATATTTTTTTCAACAACAAGAAGGAAAAATGTCGTCAGAATTGTTATTTATTAAAAATAATTCTTTTTTAAGCGAGTAATATCAAATAGAAAACTATATCTTAGATAGGTGCCAATATTGAAACTGTGCTGAATTAAGGCTATCATTAACAGACCATATCGTTAAAACGCTTTATATTTTCTTCGTTTGATCTTGCTGGTGTGATATAATATTACACAAAAGAATATTATGCTTCACATAGTCGGATGCTTCACGTGCAACGCTTTTTATAAATTGCAGAAAAAACAATACATTTTATCTCGAATTTTCATAAATATTTTTATTCCTGTCCAAATATCTCACAAACTTTAATAAATAATGCAATTATTGCAGTGTAAAATATTATTGTTTATACCTGAAGAGATGAGAAATTTTAATTGTAACGCTTACCCTAATCTTAAAGGACAGCACTATTTAACACGAAACACAAAATTATTAAATGTCGCGGCATCTGTATTCCAGGTTTACCACTTTCAAATTTTTTAATAAACAGATACAATTCGAATAAATGCTATAAAATATCAAAACAATAAAGCAAGCAAAGCATAAAATATGAAGGAAATATAGAAGATCGAAATTATAATATAAATAGACATATTTAATACAGAAAAATATAATCGTTTTCCCTATTAAATCTTCAGCAGAACCAATTTTTGACAAACCTTCGAAGTCCAAAATTTTAATTACGCATGCGACGAATTATTTAAACATTGTTTATTATTTAAACAAACTTTAAACATTATAATTTATTTTCTAATCGTAATTCATTTTTACGATATAAACTATTGAAGAAGTGTTGCGGGAAAATGATAAAGGACAATCAAGGTTGAGTGTATTAATTCAAATTCATGTGAAAAAGTCAAATGCACGGGAACAATTTAATTTTGTAAAAGATTATGCAAATTACAGAAGGAAAAATTGTGATTTCTGGAACAAAAAATACAAGATATTAACTCAATATTAGATGACACACGCTGTCACTTTTTTCATATGAATGTTATGATACATAAAATAATATTTTTTACCTTTCGGCTTTCTATGGGATACAAAATGTCATAAATCTACATCATGATTAAATTAAGTAAAATTTCACAATTAAGAATAAAGAAATTTAAGAAAAAGGCATTTTTTGTACCCAGTGATTAATTCTTTTATTTCATATATTTTAAAAGATTTGATATCGTAATTATCATTCATTTTTACGAAGAAACAAGCGTGGCCTTCATATAATTTTCGTAGAACTCATAATAAGGGGTTTTAATATGCGAGTAAATACTTAAATTTTGACTGCTGCATTTTATGAGTTTTGAAATAAAAAATTATTGCTTTTTCTGGCTTTGTTCGCCAATACTGACAGTTTAAATTTTACATTGCGTTCATCATCCAACTCCAATTCTAAAGACAACGCTAAAAGACACAGAATACGAAAGAATCAGAAAAGAGGAATTATTTTCCAACTTTAGATAATAAATAAGTTATTGAATAACATTAAAGTAAAACAAACAGTATTTGTCAATTTTCAAAGATTTCAGTTATTATAGAAATTCTGACATGATTGAAAATGATTCAGAAAGACGAATCCCAAGCATTAAAAGCTTTAGATCTTTGATTTATAACTTTCTTCAAGTCAACAAGTCTAAATTCTATTACAATGTCATCTTTATCGTGCTGATGGTTCTTAAAATATCACCAAATAACTGACATAGTAAAGTGGGAACAATGGGTTTTATATTTGGAAAATTATTTTTTTTTCTTGGCGTGTAACTTTAAATGAATATCGTTCAAAGTAAATCAAATAAATATTGGGTACTTTTCTGTTAGATTGGTAATTGCGCTTACGTGCGAATAATTTATCTACAACTAGCATCAATATTTTGGCGAAAGCTGGTTAGCTTGGTTAATGGTAATTTCCGTTAACGCACCAATATTTTAGACAAAACTGGCACCAATGATTTAGCCTGCGGCGACTGGTTTGTTGGGTTAGTGGTAATTTTCCGTTAACGGGCCAATATTTGTCCACTGCGGTAGCCAATATTTCAACTTAGCGACGATTGGTTAGCTTGGCCATTGAATCTGTTCCGCTAACGCGCCAATATCAGGCGACAACTGGTGCCAATATTTTATCCGGACGACAAGTAGCATACTGTTTCTTCATCCAGTGGGAATAGCAATAAATTTCTAGAAACTTCTACGTTTACAAATCTATATTCATTTATACCAATTAAACAAAATACAACTTATCTCTTTGAACATTTTTAAACATGGCAACTTTATTGAATATTCAATAAAATGTAAGCGACATTTATGAAAAGAAGTCTTTGTTATCGATAAATAAATTGATATTAATGGCGAAATTATGTAGCTCTAAAATTAGCAATCTGAAATACATAATGCAGGAACATTTTTCCAAAGATATAAATCATACACAAATAGGTATTGACCCTGTTTATAACAACAAGCAAAAATGCTACAATTAAAACACACTTTGAAATGCGTTTAATCATAATTAGATCCAAGCTTCTCTATAACAACGGGCAATTTTCGATAATTTTGTTTTACAACCCATAAGGCAGTAAAATCGTCCTTATTATTTTAAAACACGACTATCTTTGATGTTCCAGATATAATTCATCACAACAGAACTCACTGCGTTTTTATTTTTTAATTATCATTAGGAAAGGGAGTTAGAAGTATGTGTGCATCAGTGTGTTTCCATCTGTTTATCAAACACATAATAGATACATCGAGGCAACATCCACTGACGATGACAGCCCGTTCATCAGTGTTGCCGAAGATGTGCACGAAATCGATTATGAATAGTTATCATAATTATCCACACCGTTTTCGATCCGCTTGCTCATCAAGAAAGCAGGCTCTTCACCCTCCTTTCCACGACTGTGTCGGCTGTCATTAAATATTTTGCTTTCTTCGGAAGATAATGTCTTCCGCCATCGGTTATCGGATAATCGAAGGGGCCTCAGCAGAGGAAGATATTCTTCCTCTTCTTCTTCCAGCAAGACGTCGACGGCAGATGCGGGGGACGTTTTGGTCACGTGACATCCAAAGTCGTTCGAGAGGGATGGAAGGTAACAGATGGCGGGGATATTCAGATTGTACAGTCTTAATTTCCAGATGGCCTAAAGATGGAAGGAAGAAAAGATTCATCCACTGAGGAGAAGAGTAGCCAAGTGCGATTCATTAGTCTTAAAAGCCCAGTTTTCAATTACTATCTACAAACGCACGCTCTACCGATGAGTTTCGAAGTTATTGAAGAGTAATCTGCGATTTAGAAGATTCTGTGCGCCAAAGTTAATGGATGTTTGTAATGAGAATCATGGTTAAAGATGCGTAATTTTAAGATCAGCAAATAAGATGTTTTTTTTTTCATTTTCAATGAGTCATTAAAGAAATTTGATCGCTTATGTTAGTTCTTTGTCAGAATGCTCCCTTCTCATAAAAGTGGCTTTTAGGTAAACATAAAACTAACAGTATCATTTATCTATGGCCAGTCTAATAAAATATAATATGGTGAGCCAATCTAAAAGTATTTACTTCTTCCATTAACACGAAGGTATTAAAAATGAGTAAGCTTCGTTGTAATTATTTCAATAAATTGTTGCGAAATATATTTTAAAATAAAAATGCAAAACTTAAACTGAAGATAATAGGAATAATTAAAGGAATTATGGCAAACAAAGAAAATTTGAAATTGCAACATATAGGTTGTACAATAAATATAAAATGTTAAAATTCAAAACATTTTGCTCAAAACTAAGAAATGCAAAATCACAAACTAGTAGATTTTGTAAAGAAAAAAATAATTCAAAAAATAAAATAATTTTTTCTAGAAATAAAGTGCCTTATTTTCAAACTTTTTGATATTAGCTTAAGCATGAAATTTCATTAGAAAAATAGCATGTGGTATAATAGTGGAAATTATGCTGCAAAATTATTTTAATTCCTCTATTTATATTTAATTTTAACTCAAAATCTGATTGTCATTTGTACTAATTTATTATGAATTTTGTGTATTAATAAAAATGAAATACATAAAATTATTTTTTCTTTCTTAAAAATGGAAGTAATCTCTTAAAACATTTATTTTTTCTCTTAAGGATCATAAAAAAAGTCATTGAAATTGTTCAAAAATATTTCAGAAAATGAAATAATTTTTTATGTTAATTTTTTCCAGAGTTTACAATAAATAGATGAGTATTTCCTTTTAAAGAAAATCAAAATTTACCCAATTTTTATCCATAAATTTGTAGTAAAATGAATATATTAGAATCATATATTCATAGCATCGATTATATATTCAACCATTTTAAAACAATTATATTGTTGAGTTAAATTATTTCGATAGGACATAAATGTCAAATTTTTCCATCAGAATTTTGTCCAGTCTTAAAATAACTCTAGGTTATTAAATTGCGTGAATTTTCTTTTCTGAATAAATTACTTTATTTCCCCAAAGTATTTATGAAAGAGATTTTTGAAAAAGAAGTTAATTTTATGGTAGAAAACATTTTACTTCCTCCAGGTGTTAGTGTCACGCTTTTGAAATATCATTGTTAATGAGTTTAGCATTTTCATCAGCACAAAAACATTACCGATCATTAGCTGATGAACACTTTGCATTACTTCTTTCAAAATTGTAAGAAGTTAAACTGGAATTTTCTATCAGCATTCAAGAAAATTAATGAATTACGTTTTTGAAATTGCACGAAACTAAGAGACTTAAAGTTTCTCCAAAACTGAATTTTTTTGTAATATTTTCAATATTTAATTCTGAGCAGATGGGAAAAAGGGAGTAATGATATTAAGAATGGCTCAATATTTTTCTGAATAATCTTTAAAGAAATTTTTTCCTGTCAAACCAAATGCTGCTTCAGCTTCTTGATGCATAATATTTTGTTTTACCTTTGTTTTTCTCCTAATTTTTGTTCTCATACATGTTTTTACTCATTGTTAATTAATTACTGTTTTCAAGAAAAGATAATTTACGAACTGTTGCTAAATTTACTTGTGAATTTTGGCTTGACAGGAAAATGTTGAATGATTTTTGAACTTAGATAGAAAAAATGTAAATATAATTCAAAGTAAATCAGAATAAACAATATTTATACCCTTATAGCTTTCACTTCGTTAAATGCAAATCATTTTTAGATTTTAACCGAAAAGGTAAGAGAACTGTTTTATATTTGAACTACTTTTTTTACTTTTAAAACATAAATTATATTAAATGTGTTAAAAAATGTCTCGTTCCCAGTTAGGTCTGGACCTTAAATACTCCTGCATGGTTGGATTAATTATACAAAAAAATATTTTTATATTTTAACATAAGTTATTATTTTTATTACATTTGATATAAGTTCATGAATCGCAAACTAAAATTACTGAACAAATTATTTACGACTACGAACTGGACAATTAGAATTCTTTTTCCTAGCTTTTGCCGTTGTAAGCAATGGTAATAAAGCAATGGTTTTAACTCGAATTCGTAACGAAGTCAATTCCCCTTCGATCAATACACGTCAAATGCAATAATTTAATTTTGGACTCCATTGCACGTATTTCAGGGGCAGAGCGTAGAACAATATGATAAAGTGTTAGAAGGTATGTGTACATAGTTATCTTTGTCATATGGCGGTGAAGTATCCTGAATTGAATCTTCGTTAACTTTATAACCCAAAAGATACAGTAAATGATGTTTTATAGCCTTAGTTTTTAGTGTTTGCTTTTTTTCACGGGAACATGTTTTGTCATTTCTTTACAAACAAGTTCAGGTGGTTTATTTACTCCTTTAATAATACGCCAGTAGAGCAAAGTTATTATGTAATATTATATAGCATTGACAAACAATCGCAATATGTTATAATATTGTTCAATACTGTATAAAGTTACATAATATCGGACAATATTCTGCAGTATCGTGCAATGCAATGCACTTCCTGGGTGGTACGTAATATCTGTAGAAATGCAATGTTTCGATACATCGTGAGACAACCAAAAACAGTAAGTATGTGCAATTAAGAAGTTAAATTGCCGCTTTTGTGTTCATTTTTGTGAGAATCTACACGTTTGGAAACTGAAATGTTATTATAATAGGAGATTTGGTGTATTAGAAAACCTGCAAAAATATTTCTAACTCATTTTTCTTAACATGTGTACATTTATTTATTTTGTTCATATAAAAATTTATAAAAGTGTTAAGTGTTACTCTTTGAACTGAAAATCAAAAAAGCATGATATTTGAATTTACAGTTATTTTTTAAATTAAATAATTAATATTACTATATAAGAATTGTAAATAAATGCAAAGTCATCGAATTTTTTTTTGAAAGAAAAAAATTCCATTTTAATAAATGTTATGCTGATTTTTGAAATTGCCAAAAGGATAGAAATGCCATTATACAAATAAAAATATTATTTCATATTCCAAAAACTAAGAGCCGAAACATCACCGTTAAAAGCATTGAACATTTCAAAGGGAAATAAAAATAATCTGTAAGAAAATTTCCAATTTCCTTAATGAATAATGAACCTATGAGACTCAATTTCAACATAGAAAGATAAATCAGAATTCATTTAAATAGAGAAAACTTTTGAAATATTTCTTTTCGTAATTCCAAATTATTTTAGAAACTCTCAATGCGTAACCTCCAGTTTTAAATTATTTTTGATATATGAGATATTTCCATTTCTAATGAATTCATCATTTTATTTCCGTAAGTTTTTAAATCATACAACTATTATTGCCTCGATAACCGTTTAACTTAAGTTAATAATTTTTCAATCTCTTTATAAATAAATCAAGTAATAAAATTACCAGTAAATGTTAGGAAATTACTGAATTGAAAATTTGGAAAATATGCATATGTATTTATTATTATCTTTTACTTTCTGAAATTAAATACTTAATTTATGTACCAAGATATTTTTTCGACAAAAGGGAGTATAAATTAAGAAATTTATTTATTTAATTCATTGAGCCATTTGCCTTCAAGTTCATCTCAACGATTTAGAAATTATCAATGGAAATGACAAAAAGAAATATAACGACTAGAAAATGTATGACATAAAATAAAATTCTTGGTTGCGTCGGAAATTAAAAAAAATTATTGAATTGCTCACACCCAATTTTTTGTTTTTTTTCTTCTAAACAAACAAATCACACTATCGAAGATGATCTTAGAAAAGGAGAGACATTCCTTGCGGAATATTCTAAAAGTTTAATATTCTTCATATGGAACATTCTCTACTGAATATGAGATTAAATTCGCAATTAACTTTTTCTCAACACTTGGTTTATTCTTTCCCAAAATAAAATTTAATATGAATTGAAAATGCCTCTATGTTAAAGGAATGTAATAAAAACAGTATTATATTTACACAATCCTCTTTTTAAATTCGAATATTAAAATGTTATTTAGCCGAGAGGCAAAAGTTCATGTATAAATTAGTTTTTAGTTTAATTTAAAATCATAAACTTTAGATTTTGAAAGCTAAAGGAAAACTGTGTACTTACTTAAAAAGGGGGAATAAAATTAACATTACATATTCAAACAACGGTTATTTATTTATAGTCCTTTAACGAAATTTTAAGTCTTAAAATACCATAAGGAATTCTTAGAAAAGAAAAATTTATCCATTAAAATTCATTTCATTAATTAAAAATCTCATTATGAATTACAATTAGAAGAAACATTCCCGAAATAATAAGTATTGAAGAAATATTTTCTTGCAAATGACCGGAAAATATAATGGGGCCATTCCCAGATAAGATATGGAAAAAGATTTAGTAGTGATTGAAGGGACACTATCCATAAAACATAACTTTAAAACAACCAAGGTTTCATTGGTTGCCAAATTAATTAAATTGGAATTTTAACGATACCAGAAAAGTTTTAGGAAAAAGTTTTTTTCCTGCAAAATTTACTTCATAAGTTGAATACCCAATAGTGAATTCTAAGTAGAAAAAGCAGTGTAGATTTATATATTGTTCCATTTCTAGAGTATGATTTTCTGGAACGGCATGAAAGAATCACAAGGTGAAAATTCAATCCAATTAGTTTAAAAGGATAATGATTAAAGAAGATAAAACTTTTCCCCCACTAGATAAAAACTATTCCATCCTTGTCCTTCCTATTTCCTGGAATTTTCTGACCACGGCCCCTGGTCGGAAAACTTGGTTGGGTTTTTGGCCCAACCACTTGGGTTTTTGACACCCTGTTTTAGCTCTACAAAGCAATATAAAATTAGCAAATACATGGAAGCAATATGTATTCAAGGATTATCTTCTTGCAAATGAACTCGGGGCATGGTGAGGTCATTCTCAACTAAATCACTTACAAAACACTGTGAACTATAAGAAGGGATATTATTCATTAAATTCTATTAAAACTGCAATTGCCAATTTTTAAAATCATACTTAATTTAATCAATAATCTCAGCTGTTTTAATTATTTGCAATCAATAAAATTAAAATTTTAATAATACCAGAAAAAATTAGAGAAAAGTGATTATTCGAGTAAAATTTATTTCATAAGCTGAAAATTCGTAATGAATCCTAATTAGAAAAGCACATATAAACTGCATGCGTTGATTTATCATCTTCTTGAGTCTACCTGAGATTATAATGAGGTGAAAACTAAGACTAAATTAGTTAAACGGATAAAGATTGTAGGAGAGAAACCTTTTATCCCACCAGATCAAAAACATCTCATCCTGCTCTTCCCCCTAATGACAGATCTTATCAGCTCGACTTTCCCGAGCATGCCCCCCCTAACTTCTCGGGTTTTTAATATTCTCTTTCTGCCTTACACAACAATATATTATGATACAGTGTATTGAAGTAATGATAAACTGTAGGCAATATGTACTGAAGTATTATCTTCTTGCAAATGGCCTGAAAATATATTGCGGACATTCCCAACCAAAATACTGGCAAAAAATGTGAACTAGTAAAGTAGGATTACACATTAAATACACTTAAACATTAAAAGAATTGTGATTTTATGACTTGGCAATAAATTAAATCTCAATTTTAA
Organism: Araneus ventricosus; assembly: GCA_013235015.1. NCBI lineage: Eukaryota > Metazoa > Arthropoda > Arachnida > Araneae > Araneidae > Araneus > Araneus ventricosus. Next base: position 30,407 of record BGPR01000775.1, read on the forward strand.
TAATACCATAAAAAATTCTTAGATAAAAAGGGATTATTCCAGTAAATTATGAAAGCATATATAAACAGGCATTGAAGTAACACATTTTTGAGTCGTCCTGAGAGTATCATGAAGTGAAAACGGTAGCTAATTAGTTTAAACGGATAAAGATTAGAGAAGAGAAAACTTTTCTCCCACCAGATCAAAAACATTCCATCCTGGTCTTCCCCCTAATGACAGATCTTATTTGCTCGACTTTTCCGAGCATGTCCCCCTTAACTGCTCGGGTTTTTAACATTCTCTTTTTGCCCTACACAACATTATCATCAGAAAAAATAGATAAAGGGGAGAAAGGTCCACGAGAAGAAGAAATATACTCGAGTCTCACTCCCTAAACGGCAAAAGATTTCTTTCCTTTTCTTCTTCTTTTTCATCCTCTTTTTTCCTTCTTTTCTTTTTCTCTCTCTTTTTCTTCATTCGTCGTTTCTCTCTTGAATATGTTCCTCACTATTAGAGATGGAAAAAAATCAAACTTTTTTATACAACCTCCGTTGAGAGCACTTACCCCAGTGTAGCTCATTCATAATGTTTTTAAAGAAGATTTTCTGGAAACTGATTCGTCGCTGTCTCCAAGGACTGGCCAGAAACAGGATTTAACAGAAACACAAAATCTCATCACATTTAGCATGCTCGTTTATCTGTTTTATGGGAGTATTTCCTTACAAATGGCGTGTGTGTGATTTTACGACAGCAGCCGAGGTAAATGACTTAAATTTGAAAAGAGGACCGCATTAGTTATAGAAAAAAAAGTTTCTGAATTTTCTTTTCCGAAGTTTTTTGCTTAGGAAGATTAAATTAAATATGCGCATATTTTTCGAATATTCAAAGTAAGTTTATATTTTCTGAAATCATGAGATACTTTCTTCTTCCCATAATTGCCTTTATTCTTCTACAAAACTTTTTTTATAAGATGGTTGTTGTTTCACCTCAACTTGTAGATTTCTGTCTCTCGAAACCTACTTTATAGTATATGGATTTATTTAAGGAGATTCCAGTCTCGAATATGCATAATGAATGTTATTTCGTCGAATGCAACAGATTAATAAGACACACTGTTTCTGTTGGGAGTTTATTGCGTCATGAAATAAACCTAAAATGAGAATATGTTTTCATATAAAAAGGTTTCTTCGAACAGTGTTACCACAAAATATATATACATCTGTTTTTACGTCGGAGAAAATAATAAGTTTTTTTCTCATTTTTATAAAGTAAATATTGTTGTAAAAATTTCTAAATTAACTTTATTACAATTGCAGTTGATACTGAGTAACAAAAATTTATTTTTATTTTTAATGTAAGTAATTTCTTATTTTATTTTTTTTTTCAATTTTTTATGACATGTGACTGTATTTAAGAATATCCTGGTCTGGAGTACGCATAATGAATTCGTTTTTCTCAAGCTGAACAGAAAAATTAAGCACTCTGCTTCTTCGGGAAATTTTTGACTCTAAATGAGAATAAACGGTTCATATCAAAAGGTGTTTCAAAGCAATTTTACAATTAAAATATATATAAGACATACGCTTTTTATATCAGAACACAAAAAAAAATCTTTATGGGTTTTTAGAATGCTAACTTGGAAAAAATTGCTGTGTGTTGGCTTTAAATATCGCTGTAATTATAATGCTATAACATTTGCTTTCTGAAATAAAATAGTTGGATATTGTTTGGTAATATTAAGAGAATTACATTGTCGTAATGCTTATTACTCATACATGAATTTACTGTAAATGAAAATGTATATAACCCACTTATTATGCCTGTATTCTTCTTTCTATCCCGAGATATACTTTCCGTGTTTAGAAAATATGTGCATTAATGCTTTTTGCTAGGGACAGATAAATAATAATACGAAACTACGTCTCTTAGAATTTTATTTCTACCAGGAAATGGCATATAATGTCTAATTTGAGGTTAATGATAATATTGCAGCATGATATGCATTTGAGTCTTTATTTTATATGAATATAATTTTCTTTGTTTTGTTTTAATAATATCACATAATCATAACATCCATAAATAACGAACTCTTCTTCTTTCATGAGACATTCTAGTTAAAAATCTCTTTTTCACTGTTATTTAAATGTTATTTTACTAAAAGGGGAAAAACTGAGAAAATATAAATTTTCAGTTATCATTATCAGTAAACAATGCATCGGGAATCTCATCTAACATTAGCAATTTAACACTTGATTTAACACTTGATTAATTTACGACTTAACTTGAAGGGGCTAATAGTACTTATGCTGATAAGTGTAATAAATTGCATGCACAATGTGTCTGCAATTTCGATTTACATTAATGGGCGCAGTTTATTAATCTGAAGAGCATTTAACACTTGATTGAATGAAAGTGCTATTATATGTTTACGAAGTTTCAAGAAAATTAGTAGTAGATTAATAATCAAAACTCATGCGAACGAAATGAACAGATATGTTCCAACATCGAAATCTAGAGCTGTATTTTGATTTTATATGTTTCAGTCTGTATTCATTGATATAATTATACATTTTTTTGTAAAAGAGGATTCGGCATTTATTAAAACTAGAGTGTTAAAACGTCATATTATGCTTTTGAACCATTTTGATATATTGTTCTTTTGTATTAAATTTTCGAATGATAACGTTTGCTTTAAAATGATTATTTTTGATACCAACAAAGATTCACAAAAATTTTCAAGAATTTTAAACATTTGAAGCATCAGGTATTTTAAGCCTTTGAAATATCGAGGATTTTAATCATTTGTTGCTTTGAAAAGGCTTTATTATTTGTTAAAATTGAGCGCTAAATATTATACCAATCCTTTGATTTTTATTTCTTCTACGATTAATAATTTCACAAGAAAAAAAAATCCACACAATTGTTCTAATTAAACTTAATTTCCTCCTACTTTATATTTACTTTAATTAGGGTATTGTGAACTCATTAAATAAGACTTCCGCGTGCCTCCCAAACAAAAAATACCTCTCTTTTAAATAAACTGAATATCTATATTAATGGATAAAAGAAATTTTAATTCGATTGTAGAATTCATTTAAATATCTTTAAATTGCACCTTAAAGACTGGTAATAAAATTAAATTACATAAATCCATTCATTTGATCAAATATTTTGTAATTATGCATTAAAATTTCAGTTTGTAATCTCAAACATGATCTTTAAACTATTCCGAATAAAACTTTGATAATATTTTCTTATAGATTGAAGCAATTTTCCGTGAAATTCAAACGTAATAACGAGAAAAAGACTTTAATTTTCGGTTATTTTATATTTTTGAGAGCACCAGTAAATAGCAGTAAATCTAATCTTAATTTTACGAATACATGTGCTTGAACTAATTATGTAAAATATCAAATAAATTGAGAAGGTCCGTTCAGTTTCCTTCATCGAACTTCTCTGAAATAGACACATTAATTAATTTCGGGGACTGTTTCAGTCTTATATAAATCTTACGCGAGTAGATTGATTTGTTTGGGGAATTAAATGCAAATTCCGAAACCATAAATGCGTATTCACTACATGATATGAAGCGTGCTATCGCTTTAGTAGAAAATATGTGAAGATAGTGAATTTATAAAATTTATAAAAGGGATATTTGTCTGTTAATTTAAACAATTCTGCCGAGAGACTATATTAGTTAAATATTACTCTTTGTATTATTTGTAGATTAAGATGATATTGTCGAAAACAATGTTTAAAATTAACACTTAGCAGAGCTTATCAAAAACTTTTAACTTTTAGATCTGAAAGTGTTTGCATAATGTAATTTAATTGTAAATAACTGATTTAGGAAAAGCATGCAATTCAAAGTTTCTTTGGCGATAAAGAGAGAGAGATCTGGAAGAAGAGAAAGGAACCGTTAAGAAAAAAAGACACCTATCCAAAGCGGTGATCAATTGTTAATTTGGATAAGGAGAGAGATAATTTTAAAAATAAATTATAGAGCTAGATTTCATACAAAATAGTGTTAAAAGATTACAATATTTTGAAAATAATTAAAATTCCGTCGGTTTATAAGGTTCATTCAATAACTTTGAGTAAGAATTTTCCATTAAAAGCTTTCATCTATTATCAGGCCCATTAAAAGATGATCCTTAAATGCCCAGTGTTGCCTTTAAGCAACAGATCCAATTTTGTCTTCTAAAATCCTGAGAATAAGACTGGAGCTCTAATGCCTGTTATTACCGACCGGATACATATTAAAAATTTTATTCAATCAATTTACAACATACAGAAGGCAGCCTGAGTGCTGATAAAAAAAAATTATGTTTTTCACTTGATGCAGCATTTCTTTTGATTTGTTTGTACGCTTGAGAAAACCATATTTTATTCTACAATGATGAAGGAAATTCCTTATACGTATTATTCGTTATTCAAATATATCTGTGTTTAGTATTATAGAATTTTACCAAGGATTTTTTTCTGAAATAAAGTCCAGTGTTTCCAGTTGGTAACAAATTGTTTTTTAGCCATAAACTATACTTAAAACAGTATTTTTCAAATGTTTTATTCAATAAATTAAAGTCGAAAAGCAATCCATTTTTAAAGAACAGGGCTTTTAAGGTTTAAATATTAGATCCACAACGACTTTTTCATCTATCAAAGACACATGCACTAAATAACTTTATATTTAGTGGAACTAGCTTATATTATCCATAATTTCGAGTATCACTTTTGGCTATTATGTCTTTAAGAAAATGTTATCGTTTTAAGGTATCCGACTGTGTTCGGAGACATTTTTTTAAAAAATAACTTATATATATTTTTTAATGTTATTTTTCAACTGCATATATTTATAACTATGAAAATATTGTAAAATTAAGCTTTCAAAATAATATTTTTTTTAAAAAACTGAGAAATTTGATGAAAAATGACTAAAATATTTGCCTTGCGCTAACAGCCATAGACAAAATCATATTCGAAATATACATAAATCCTTGTAGGAGTACATTTTTATGACAGTTATTTGTGTTATGCTCTAAAATCTTTCTTGTACTTCCAAATAGTTTTGAGATATAGCTGAACATAGTTACTAAACTGGTAATTTTTCATAAAAAATGCTTTTTGTTTATATTTAAGCACTTAAAAATAATACTTGATTTTAAAATTGACCTTAGTTTTTAGAAGAAAACATCAAGCATATCACAGAAAACAATCTCAGAAAATTTCGTATCAATACCTGAATAACCTTTTGAGAAATCATTGTTACGGTCGACAGTTTTCCTCCAAAATATCACTTCTCAGAAAACACATTTAAAGTTTTCATGCAATATAAAATAATGCTTACAGTTCGGTAATAAAACAGCTATAACTCCATTTGTAATTCACGTAGAGTAAAAAGTGAGACAGTTTTAGAAAGTTTATTAAACAGGCTACAAAATTAAGTCATAAAACATTTTTTGATAATTTCATCAAAAACGGCGATTTTAAACCAGTCGGATACCTTAAGTTAATTTGTTTAAAATATATCACTAGCTGTTATTTATTTTTATGAAAATATTTCTTCTAAAATACAAGTTGTTTATTACGGTGTTATCTGGCTTCTGAAGTTTTCTGGTGGTTTCTGGTACTTTCAGATTTATATATAAAGGGTTTCTGGGGCTAAAAGATACAAAAGTAATTACTTACAATTACTGAAATTCTGCTTAGAACGTCCAAGATTTCTTCGGTATAAATAGTTTTGAGAGAGGCATTTCCAGGTTGTTTAATCGGAAGAGGGATCTTGCTGCCCATCCACCAAACTCCTTGGATTTGAGTCCTTTAAACGCTTCATCTGATGATTTATTAAATCTGTTCTGTATGAACAAAAAAAATTGAAACTGTGGATGAATTGGAGATACATACCATTCAAGCAAATCGTCTAATAACTCCTGATGTGCTACGAAACACTTAGTTAAAATTCGATTAACGCTTAGACATATGCCTTGATACAAAATATACCCACATCGAACTGTATTGATATTTAAAAAAATAGTGATAGACTCCTTTTCTTTAAATAAATATTTAAGCTCAAAGGAATAGTTTTGTGATTATAAGTCATTACTTTGGGATAATTTTACCTCTGTATGAAACTATCATTTTCATAATAACTGTTTATGAAACCTCCCCCTTAAAGCAATTATCGATAAAATTCTTATTGCACTTGTTTCATTAATATTTATATTACACAGTATTAATTATATGTGTTTTAGCGAGTGTTGAAGACCTCCTTACTAAGCGTAAGCTAAGTGGAACAAATTGAAACACTCTGTGTAAGTGATTAGTGAGATGAATTTTTTACACTAGACAATCTTATAACTAGACAAAGAAATTTCTCAGATGCATTAAAAATGATGAATGTTAATTAAAAGTCATTGTTTTCTCTTTCAGTGGGACGAGAACCAACAAAATTACCAGTTATGGTATACATCCATGGCGAATCATATGACTGGAATTCAGGCAACCCTTACGATGGAAGTGTTTTAGCAAGTTTTGGAGGAGTAGTAGTTGTGACAATTAATTACCGACTAGGGGTTTTAGGTAAGAATATTGTTTTAAACATATTATTATGTCATTCTTGTTGTTTTTCTCACAGTTTCAACAAAAACAAGGATTCAGTAGAATACTCAATCACTGCATCTAGCAATTTCGCTCGATGCATTTTATATATCAGTTTCTGAAGTTTAGATTATGAATTAGAAATTAACTATTTTATATTCTAAACTTTAAAAAATACTTTGATAATGTGTTTGAATATAATTTTTTAAAATGCTCGTTAGACTCAAGAAATGGACTCAAAATTTTAAGCAATCAGTCATAATAAAAATATGTCATCAGTGTATTTACTTGAAAGTGTGAAGAAAAGATTTATTTAAAGCATTAAACTGATCAAACGAATGATTAAAAACAACAATATTTTAGAAAATATTTGAGTTGTCTCACAGATAATCTTAGATCAGATATTTAAGTGCACGAATGGTAAATAAAAATAGAAATTATTTAGTTAGAGATTTCAGTAAATATGAAAATATCGAACATAAAGAAATTGTTAAAGAGAATAATTGTAAAGAAATTGTAAATACCATAATATTTCGAGTAATCGTTAAAATTTAAGCAAATACTGCTTTATTTGACAGGTAAAACAGCAGCCAGAAACTTCTTTCGCTTAATTTTAAAAGAATTGCATTCTGTGCCTGGTTATGGTACTTCAATAGAAATATCATGGCAAATACTAGAACAAGGGAGAAATGATGAACAATTTTACAATAAAATGTACCCCCTAGATTGTCAGAACTAGAAAAGAAATCGATATCAGTGACAGATTAGTGTTAAAAACTATTATCCTTTTTAGAAAGAATTTGTTAAAATGAACAACTTTTAAATTTCCGGTTACAAAATAATTGCCTTCAGTTACGATAATAAATCAAGATTACTTGATAATAATAGTTTGTAAAATTTTATTTACCTCCAAGCAGTGGCGGTTCGTCCATTAGAGCTGCAGAGCTGCAATATCCCCTGAAATTATTTTGAAAGCTTGTATTTTCTTTGTTTATGTTAATTGGCTTACTTTCCCACTTTGAGAGTCCGATGTTCAACGAAAATGGCAAAAAATAATAAAAAACGCAAAAGGGAGACAGAAAATCAAACAAGAATAAACTGAGAGAGACAAACCAGAACTGCAGGGATCTTTACCCGCCCCAAAGACCGAATTTCGCGATCTCAGCAACGCGAAGAGTTCATTTCGGAGAAAGAAAGCAACCCTTTCTCCTCTTGAAGTTAGATTCCCTTGAGCTGCATTTTTCCCAACTCTCGATTGGAGCGACTTCCTCATTTGTCGTTTTTTCCTCTTTTTCTCAGTAGTATAGTCATTAAGTGGTTTTTTTAAATCAAATTCTGGAGGAGCTGGAATTTCTTGCTCCTTTATGTTTTTGTGGTGCTGATTACGAATCGGAGATTGCCACAAAAAAATTTTTGTTCGAATTTTAGTTATAGCGAAAAAAACACCAAAAAAATTGTCCCCCCAGTTTTTGTTAATCAGCACATCATTTCCTGCAACTTAGATCAATACAACTATTGCAGCACTGCTTGTTTCTCAACTGACGAGCCGCCATTGCCTTCAAGCGACTTCTTATAAAAGAACTTCAAGTAAAAATCTGTATATCATAAGTCTTGTTTTATTCATAAGTGTATAATTAATGATTATTCTCGAAATCTGTTTTAAAAATTGAATAAATTCGGGAAAGATTATTCATGTATTGACAACAAAAGTTGTAATCATTAGTAAAACTTTATATTTTGGCAAATTCACCATTTAATATAGCTCTAAATGGAAAGTTTCCTGAAATATGAATGTAATATAAATATGCATAACCTAAAATAGGAAGGTTCATAAATATAATATATCATTTATACATATCATTATGATATATTGTTTTATATAATTTTTATGATTTTCAGACTGAGTTTGATTATATTATTTCTTAGCTGATATTTAAAACGATAAATATTTCAACTAATATTTCGTCCTGGTTCTTGATAGCTGAAATGTTTTCACACTTAACAGTTTCCATATTGTTTTGACATTTCAAGGACCTTAAAAATGCATTTTACAATTTATTAGAAGATAAAAAGAACCATAGAACTGAGGCACTAAAAAATGGAAAAAAACTCATTTAAAAGTCAAAGAAATAAGATCTTTAAAATAATATTAAAATCTTAAACATTGATGCTTGCATTTCTGTGATTAAATTTTTGTAGCGAGACGTTGTCCTTAAAAATCCTGTCTTCAATGACTTTTTTAACTAGACGCTTTCGAGAAATGCCTTAAAATTTATATTTTTGAACAGCGTAATTCTAAAATATTACACAAGTTTACTTTGCATTCTGCAAAAACATTTATGATCTGTGATGATTTTAAGTGTTTTAAATGCTAACATCTAAACTTATCTCGTTCTATAAACAGAATAGGAAATCGGGTTTATAAAGAAATCTTCGGATATAATTTAATTGTAATTATAGAGAATAGAGAAGCTAGTATGGCAAAGATAGACTCAGACACTCTTTTAAAGAATGACTGAACTTTCTTTCAAATCAACGAAATTAGGGTTGCAAAATGTTCAAATTAATTATAATTATCGATGTAAGCAATATCTAGTTGTTTTGGAAATGTAGAATACGATAGTATATGAAACAAAAAGGTAAAGTTTTCAATTAAGTACAGAAAACCAAATACAGCGAATACATGCTTCCTAACTTCATACAACTCCGGTGCCCGTGCGCTATAGGGGCATCGAATTGTCGTATTTTAGGATTAAAACACTAAAACTAAATCATTTATAAACATTGCAGTTTGAAACAGAAATTGCATTACGTTTTTAATTATTTGAAATCTTCCATTGTATCTTAATTGAATCAAAAAGACAATAAATATCCCAAAGAGAAGATGTCATCGACTTAGACAACAAAGGAAGCAAAACTCTTAAGTGGTTAACTTAATATTTTCTCCTAAATTAATTGAAATTATTGAAATAAAATCCATATAATCATTCATACAGGAGATAAAACAATATAAGAAATGACCTATGATTTTTTTTTTGTAATTTACGAAATATATTTGACAATCATTTTAATTTTCGGACATACGATTTCCAACTCCATTAAAACATGGATTGTAAAAGCGGAAGACATAAAGCTACTACTGAAATAAAAGAAACTGTTCCTCTGAAATGCATTTAAGTTGTTTCTAAAACTAGTGATAATATTTTATAAATCATATAGTAGTGTGCTGTGAAGTTTTCGATTTTTGTAAAAGTCTGTAGTTTTCTAGATTTCATAACGATTCTATATTCTTTCCCATTTTTATCTGTGTAATTTATTTTAATTTAGTATAATTGCATATATACATAATGAAAATAAACACGCTATTTTTTATAACAGAAAGAAAAATTTAAAGGTATTAAAACAAAGAAAAATGGTCAAAATAAAATATTATTTCTACTACTGTGATCTACACTATCTGATCAAATGTATCCGGACACTTTCGGATTTTCACATTTTTTAGAATTTATCCTGAAAGGCTAAATTGACTGCCCTTGAACTTCCACCATGTAAATAATAGATTGTAACTCACATTTTACTGTCAAGATTTGGTTCTAAGGGCAATTAGGGGACCGTCCACAAACTGTTGAAAACTAAAATTATTTTGGCCCATCCCGTTTCAAAAAAAGCTTATAACGATATGGCACTTTTATAAATGGTTTTGTTTGATATGCATAATATTTACATGCATTTTTGTCAACACAGTACAAATATCCGGGAAAATATAAATGTTTTAAAAAAATCCCAAATTTTTCTGCATGTTTTTTTGCTTATAACATGCAGAATTTTCCATTAAATTGTGTCAAACTTGCAAAAAATGACAATATGTAAGAGAAGAATGTGTAAAAATGTAGAATAAAAACTTTGAGAATATTATTGAAAATATGAGTAGTTGTAGTAAATAATTTTGTACTGCGCATGCGCGAAACATGGCTTATTTTTTCTTTCCTAACTTCAAAGCCAGATATGTAGGGCAACTTATGTAGAAATTCCAATAAAATATCATTAAGACTTAGAAATTTATCAGAATCACAGTGATCAGAATTTTTGCTTCCCTCTAAGAGAAACAAAACGATGAGGGTTTTTTCACAAATTGATATTTTTTAAACTTGAATTTTCGAATAGTATTCGCCGAACTGTACTTTACATTATGAATTTTATATATAAATGTGCTTGGGTATTCAGTATGTTCAATCTTTATTATTTATTTCATACAATTTAATGGAAAACTCTGCATGTTATGAGCAAAAATCATGCGGAAAAATTTGGGATTTATTAAAAAAACCTTTATATCTTCCCTGATATTTGTACTGTGTTTACGAAAATGCAAGTAAATATTATGCACATCAAGCATAACCATTGATGAAAGTTTCATCTCGTTATAAGCTTTCTTTGAAACGGGGTGGGCCAAAATAAATTTCGTCTTCAGCAATTTGTGGAAGGTCCCCTAATTGCCCTCGTGACCGAATCTTTTTAAAATGTGAGTTAGTCTATTATTTACATGGTATAAGTTCAAAGGCAGTTAGTTTAGCCTTTCAGGAGAAATTCTAAAAAATGTGAAAATCTGAAAGTGTCCGAATACTTTGGATCAGATAGTGTATTTATGTATGCAGTTTCACCATTTAAAAATTAAAAGGTTATCGCATATCTTTTCGCTAATTTAATAAATCTGATTTCACACAAGACTGGCATAATAAAGAAATTCACATGATTGAAACAATAACCGTAAATTTATTTAGAAAGTTAACATTGCGTATATTTTAATTGGTAGAAGATTAAAAATCACTTAAATTCAAGGACACTTAAATATCACTCCTATCATTCATAAAAAATTAATTCTTCCAGGCAGGAATTAAAACGATTCCTTCTCTCATCAATGTGTCATCTTTACTTTGAAACTGCCCATTTGACTTTGGTTTCGCCAATATCAGTTTATAAATTCTTCATTTTTTATTAAAATCTAAGACATATCATGTATTTAACAATATTTGCCTGTCTTTTCATCAATATGTAAACTGTTATATGAAGATAAACTGGAGATAACTTGAGTATAAAACTTCAAGTACTATGGCTCCGTTTATTACCTTGTTGTGGCATCATTTTTCTATTTTCGAAATGAAATTTTCATGAAGCTTTACAAAGCTAGCAATTCATGAGATAAAAAGGCAACTTTTATCTAAGACGTTTGTTCCCATGAGATTCTGACAGATAGTTTTCTCTATCTGATATAGATAAAAACAGGGTGTAATCCATAAAGTCGTTGCATATTTCTGAATAAAAATAATATTGTTTATAATAACCGACTAACTATTTCTAAAAACCAAACATGTTGGTAAGAATGGCTTCCTAATAATTACGTGGTGCATATATTCTATTAAATTTTAGTATTTATTAAAATATAAAAAATATACATTTTTAAACTTTTACTGGAAGTCTTCAGAAAACAAGCAGGTTAGAAAGTCAAACTTTGTCGAAATTTCAGACGTGCCCTCTATCTCCTTTGAATGTTTTCTGCCAAAGTTGAGATTATCTTAAAAAATAAATTAATTTTATATTGGAATAAGTCTATACAACTGGATTTCAATTACATGTAGAATTCCAGAAAAAAAAAATATTTTTTTAAAATCGGAATTGGAAACTGCCGCATTTTTCTTTTCAATTTTCTTTACTTTAATTTTCAGACGTTTTAATATGGCCTCAACGAAATTAATAAAAAAAATGCGAATGTATGAGCTTGATGCCTGAATATGCCATTCGACCAAGTCGTTATATTCTAATTAAAAATAGTTTGAGTGCGAAAATGACGGAAAAATTGAGAGTTCATATATAAAAGACCAAACAGTATTGTTAATTGTATGAGGCACAATATAAGCAGAAGTTTGAAATAAATGTGTACATTGTTTGAAATTAAATTTTACACATTTAATTTTAATAGGATTAATGGCCATTATTTGGCTTTTTTTATTATTTTATCTATAGTCCTACTAAAATACGGGTTAATGAACTAAAAAAATAATATTTTTCCCGCACTTAAATTTTTCTCAACACCTAAAAATCTGGATTATTTCCAACTTAATAAATTATTATTTTTCAGAAGAAAAACTACAGCGACGGAGAGACAATCTTCACTTATTTTTATCTTTATGTTTATAATATACTTGAAGTTATTAAAAAATAAGAAATAAAGTCAACGCCCGAAAAAACGCATCGATTCATTCAAATTCATCTTTTAAAAATTTTTAGCAATTCTCGAACTACCGCAAATCTAAGCTAGTCATGCAAGGATAAAATATCGGTTTTTCCGTATTTTCTTACCTATTCGCTATTCTTCGATTGCGAGTTTCTTAGTGTGAAGAAATTTATCATGCGTTCTTTTGTTGTTCATTAATCAACTTTGGTTTATTTCTGCTTCTTTTCGTGATACTTTAAGCCTCTGAAGCAGAGTCTATTACTGATTCCAAAATGTTCCTGTATTTTTTAAAAATTTTGATGGGTTTATTTTGTTTTTTAATGTTTTTGTTATTGTTATATGACTCATATAATATTTTGCTGGCACAAAACTGCTCCTAAAATATCTCATCAATTGTGTGTTAGAGGGAGCCAGTATAAATTTTCAATTGAAAGCCGAAATAAAACAGTAGAATATCTGGCAGAACTGCATTTAAGCGAATGGCGGTTAAGAATGATTTAAAATGATTGAATTTAAAACCTCAATAAATGCAAGGTAATGATCTATTATTGAATCTTTTTCTACAGAACATCCGCAAAAGGATTTGACTAATACAGTCGCAGATGTGCCCTATATATTTTCTGCAATAATATCTTACTTATAATCATTGAGGTTAGAGTGCAAGGTTTTCTTAAAAAATAAGATATGATAAATCAAATAATCAACCAAGATAAAAGATTATTTTTATCAATACAGTGGTTCCATTGCTTTCCTTGGTATAAACAGCACCTTTTCCATTTAGAAAAGGAATTTTTAGATCATATTTCACGCCAAAAAGTATAGATTCACCTTCACCTTCCAGGCTTTACAATTCAGATAGATATTTTCAGAACACCCTATATAAGAAATCTTAAAGAGCATTTGGGACGAATATGACACACAGTGTCGTATTCGTTTAAATATAATATATTTTTAATATAAATTAGTATATTTAAATATATTTAATATAGAAATATATCTTTGTTCTTAAGTTTCTCTAAATTTGAACATTTAAATAAAAGTAGCGCTGATAAACATCAATTTACAAGTATATTAAAATAGCATTTTCTTTTTGTTAAAACTGCTGACGAAGAAAAATCAATCATTGTTAAGCAATAAATTAATTTAAAACCAGTTACAGCTTTCTAATTCCCATTATTTAAGTTATAAATTTCCTCTTTCATAAAAAATGGGTAAATTTTCCAGTCTGTGTATAAAACGCAGAATAAAAACGCATAAAAAATTAAGTGGGTAGAAAAAGAAAAATGCATCCTGCTGAATTCACGACAAGTAACGATTTTGTGGCAACGTTTCTTGCTTGCAACAAAGCTATTTACATTCTTACTCAAAAACTCTGAAAATAAATGCATCTTGAAAGTCTTGTTGGAACGATGCCCAAGATTTTTATTCTTCAGCATTGAGGGCGTTGTTTCTTTAACCTTCCCCCTTTTATTTCATCTTTCCTATGTTTGCTTATTTATGGTACGTATAACGCACTTTTAAACGCATCTGCAATCCTTTAAGCAGTAGCAGAAGTTTTCCCAACTTTCATCAGTGTCATGATAAATATATTTATTACCATTGAAAATATGCAGTAGCTTCGCCTAAAATTTCCATTTGCTTCTACAACTATAAAGAAAAATTCCTCTGTATCTGGCTTTTGGATATCCTGCTTATTTTCTTCATAGGTAATGCAATGTATGAGTGATTAGTATAGATATCTTATGTTCAGTGGAATAAATTGCTGAAAATATTGATATGCATCTTAAACAACTTAAATAGCATAAGCTTCTTAACCCTTAAAAGTCCGATTATTTAAAAGTTGAATTTAAAATATTTTTTGACTTTCATTTCTTCAACAAGACATGGGAAAATGCTTTAAAAAATCTTATTTTGTTTTAATTATGGTTTATGGATGAAAAAGAGCTTGTTACCAACTGAAAACACTGGGCTTTATTCAAAAAAAATTTCTTGATAAAAT
>BGPR01000775.1:49492-104291 GCA_013235015.1 Araneus ventricosus
GTCTCCTTCCATGAAGTAACATAATCTTATCGCCGCTCTCCTTTACGATCAACCCAAGCTCCTGAAGTTTATACTGCAATTTCCTCGTCGCTGATTCACTCTCAGTGCTGGGGACAAAGAGAAGTGCACGCGAAAACGGAGGTGTTAATGTGGAAAAACAACAACTGAAAGAAAAAGAGAAGCGTAGTCATTTACGAAACAAGGGGGGGCAGATAACAAACTGCGCCCTCTGTCGTTTGTTTTTGCAATTCCGCCCGACCTTCCTCCCTCATTCATCCACGAAATTACCGTACAGGCGACAGTCACAAATGAAGAACATCATATCGCCCAAAACAGCATTACGACAAAAGATCGCAGGAATGCGAAAACATTGATTTTAGATTAACTTTGGTGAAATTCATACGTTCACTGCTGGAATGTGAAGAGGGGGGAAGAAAAAGAAGATACTACAGAACGAAAAAGAGAGTACTGCAGCAGTAAGAAAATAAATAAATAAAAAATCGTTTTTCTTGCAGCAGATGTTCTGTTTTGTCTTTATGCGTGTTTTTCGAGCGATAAATAAGTACAATAAAAAAGGCTTTGTTGCAATGGAAGAAAAATTTGAAATTTTCACACGAAAGGATTGTTATTGATTGGAACTCCACGTAATTAACGAAGAAGAGGAAAGATTGAAATAAAAACAAAGCGGCATGCGATGGAAAATATGAGCAAGGAAGTTAATTAAGTTATGGAGGGAAAATTTAATATTACGGAATTCACTTGATTTGCATCAGAAACGAGTTAAGACAATTTACGTATTACTGTAGCGATTCTTATGATTGAAAGACGCAATTTCAATTATTATTAATTTGTATTTTTACGTACTAGCCAAACAATATGCAATCTAAGTAAAAAAAATTAATCAATATATGCATTCCAATAAGAACTGCAAGCCTTTTTGAATATAGTAATACAGTAATTTTTGTTGTTCTTTAAGTTTTTGTCTACATTTCGTCTCTTGAAATTATAACCAACATCCCATGCTGTTAAAACTATTTAACATATTAAAAAACTAAGATTATAAAATGGATATGAATACGAATATTTCGGTATATAAAAAGTTTTATAGAACTTTTATAATAAAAGTTTTGCCCTCAATTAAGAGAAATCTTTGGAAGTGGAATTCAGCCATAGTATTGATTTTAATATGGTGTAGAACATCCTTAATGTAGCTATTCTTATTCTACGTATCGTAACAAACAATGTTTGAGTTAAAGGATTTGTTTGCCAGTTTAAGTCAAATTTGTATGTCACTATATTTATATAAATTCCAATAACTTGTAATGTGGGAGATCTATCTGCTTCTGAGAAGAGCATTGCGCAAATTCTTAACGAATAAGTTAGTATTTATATTAGTCTATTTGATATTATATTACGAATATTAAATGCAGTACAAGACATTCCATTTGATAAGAATTTAATTGTTCACTATGGACGTAGATAAATGTTACAGAATGGTCTTTAAACTATCTGATGTTCACAAGATCCAAGCAAAAATAATGTCTATGCTATGAACGTGAAGCCTAGATTTTTCAATAAATTAAGATGGTTTTGTTTTCTTTACTTTTCGTACATGTTTTTGAACAAACAGTTTTACCTTGACAAGATTAAAGTTCATTATTAAGAAATGTCATTAAAATACTTTGAAATAGTAACTCATTATATTTTATATAATAACAATCTTTGTTTGAAAGTGTATGCAACTATATGTTATATTAAGGAAATATAAGGTAGTTCTCACCTTAGGTTCTCTAAAAATACCACTAAATTATTTCTGGGCATCGATGGCAAATATGAAAATTGGTAAAACATCATATTTCTTTTATCGTATAATTGGTAACTCTAATTTAATTGACAAGTAATCGCTTAAATTTCAAGTATATAGAATGTTATTCATATAAGTGATACTGGCAGTCGCAAAGAGACGAAGAATAACGACAGTATAGATGTGCCGCCAGCAGTCCTGAGGGTAGATCTGAGAAGACAAAATATTACTGTACCTATTTTCACTTTCTAAAGGCAAATATGGCGAGGAAGTGGAAAACTAATAGTTTGTCCGTGTGGCCATTTATCTTTGATATACCCTCGGGAACAACTGGAACAAGGGAACAAGGAATGGGACATGATATATGTATTCCTGAAACCTTTCTGAAACCCTAAACTTATAGTCAACCCATTTTAGACTACATACGAAGGGTTTAAAATGTGTCTCTGCTGAAAATATAGATAAGAACGTGACGTACTTTTAGTAATTTCTATATAGGTAACATTTAAATCGTCAACTTTTATTGCGCTAAAGAAATACCAAACAAATAAATGAAATGATGACCCACTTAGTGACAAATTTTATCAGGCCAGACTAAGCCAGATAGTCATCTGGATAATGCCAGTCTTTTATCGACCTGTATAAAAGACGCACTAGTTTCTGAAATTAAATAATCATGACGTAAAATAAAGTGTCCATAATCTTGAAAATTATCACTAATAGTTTTATAAATTTGCTCGATCAAAGTATACTAATGTACTAAAACTACATGAAGAATAAAATACCTGACGATTTGAGCAGATGAAAGAAATAGATGCTATAAATTTATCTGCGGTAAATATTTTTAAACGTACTGTATATATAACTCTTTTCATATATTCTTTTCTAAGATATTGTATGTTTTCTGGGTGTTCTGAGGAATGAAAGATTATATAGGATATAAATAAGAGCTATTTATATAGGAACCATCGTTGAAAAGACGAATGTAAGTCTGAAACAACGAACGCCACTCACCGGCAGAATTTTTCAAAAAATCATTTATAAGGTAGTCAATACACAAGATCATTCTCATTGAAAAAAGAAAAACCTAGAAAATATGTACGGTTTTTTTTTCTTGTAGTTAAGATCACTGGCGACGAATTTTTATATTCTGCCAAGAGTGTGTTTCAATTCCTAGAAAATGCTATGTCCCACCTATACAGTAGAAAATGCTCAGCTAGTCTTATTTTTACACGTATTTTTTAAACTTTGTTCACAGTCGACTTTCTTTGGATATATTTCTTAGCGCTGTAGCATAACTTACTGAATTTTCGATCTCATGTCAGTCCATTTTCTCATACATATCGTCTTTACTACCATGCCTACAAATGGCATCATTGTTCTGGTGACAATTTCTCCATCATATGAGGTTATCGCCCCACACTATAAGTGACGAAAGGGAAACTATTGCAGTTTGAAGGTCTCATTTTTGAGTATTTTGTATAATATTTAAGAAAAGTGCGAAATGGTATGAACTGTGTCTTTCCACTATTTCTATTCTATTATAGGAATCTTAGTTCTAAAGTATTTTTGCTCTTTATTCCCTAATCCTT
The DNA here is from genome assembly GCA_013235015.1 of Araneus ventricosus. Lineage (NCBI taxonomy): Eukaryota > Metazoa > Arthropoda > Arachnida > Araneae > Araneidae > Araneus > Araneus ventricosus. The sequence continues at coordinate 52,889 of BGPR01000775.1, forward strand.
TCTTCATATATACATATAATAAATTCAGAGGTTATAGATTTCATGGTAGCTATTGTAGCATAATACCTTTTCTTGGGAGTATTTGTAATTTTTTGCAATTGTTAGATAGTGCAACTCTCTATAGAACTGATATGAAAATCTTTTTAAGGAAAGTTATATTCTCAAGGAGGAAAGTAGAAGATTTCGTTGAGGCTACACGATATTCTGGCCATGTATACATGTCGCCGGTCTAGTAAGATAAATGCCTCCATTAGAGTGACTTATTCTAACAGTTTAAATCTTTGTTAAAGAAAAATAAATAAATTTTGTATGGAAGAGTCTAAATATTGTAGAAGGAATATGATATTATAAAGATAAGAAATGTTTTTGTTATTCAACGTCTACCATTTGAGAATTCAACATATGTATAAAAGTACATTTAAGTTTGAAGACTTTTTTGATGAGCACATCACTTGATTAGTCAGAAATTTGAAATTCAGGCCATTTTTAGCTCACAGTCCATATACAAACATAAGTCGACAAATTTGATTTTTATGTTTAATTCTTACGCTATATGCCTCTTAGATTTTCTTCAAATAATTTCCTTCTTATAAAATTATAAAATTCATACCTAAAGTGCTGTTTTGGGGGGAACTTTGGAAAATCAATAATAAAGAAGGCGACAGAAATGTATATTAAAAAAAGACAAAAGTCATGCATCAAGTAAAGGAGACAACTACGTATATTATATAAGTGCATCATGTATAGTACATGTAACAGTAAAGTTTGAATGTTATTAACATAATAAATGAGTTGTAGAAGGATATTTACATTGTAGCATTGAAAGAAATATTTTCATTACTCCAATTTTTTTAAGAAAGAATAATTCGTAAAACTGTATAGTTAGAAACATTAAGTTTTCGTGTACTTATTAATGAACATTTATAAATAAAGAAAATGCAATTTCACCACATATCTTCTACTAATGATTTGCTACAATAATTGTAAATTGAGTCTTACCTACCCCACACAAGCATATTATAATATTTTAAATGTTGTATACCTTCCTATCGTATAGCTTTATCATACACATATTTCCAGATGCACAACAATGGAAAGCCTACTTTAATTGAAAAATTAAATGCATTAGCTATGGTGTATTGTTACCTACAGTTATATCAAACGTTATATTATCCTTATAGGTTAGTGTACTCCAGTGGGCATAAGCTGAGTACGATGATAAGCGGTTCAGTTTAAAATAATGGAGGTGCTGTATCGTGTCAAATAACTTTGAAAATGTAATTACAGAATCTGAGGCATGAAATAGCTTAAGATTTATTGCGAAAGGAAATTCAGAAAATGTTGAAACAAGCTACATGAGGAAAAGTGAAATATTGATCAAGAAACTTAACAAAACAAAAATTTAGATAAGTGAAAACATGCAATCCAGAACGACATATAGAAAAGGGATATATCTACATTGAAATGCAGATTTCCATACGTATAAGCAAGCTTTGAATACCATGTTTAATGAGATTTTGAACGAACCTTTTTCATTACACTTTCCTTGCATAGATCACCGACAGATTTAAGGATTTAAGATAGCAGCAAAATGCCTCCCAAGGAATCCCCTACATTTTTCATGGAATTTTGGGCAGGTAAACGAGCTGGCCATATTCTGAGATGAACATCATTATTGCTTAAATAATATAGCACAACGTTGGTGCAATGAAAAACGCATTATCATCCTTGAATAGAAGCTTATGGCTGACATTATGGAACATGAAACAGCACAACACCAGAAATATACGGTGCAGTTGTCGTAGTTTCTATTTCAAGCAAATCTAAGAACTTGAGGTCATTTACTAAATCATGATGCTACTAGCACCATATTTATCAGCTTCTCTACCCCGTGTCTCGCTACCAATGACTGAAATGTGTACTACGTTCCCTTTTAAGGATATTTTATGGAAAGTACTAACTACCCACTTCACACCATATCAGTTACCTTCTGCTATCAGAAGAAAGATTGAGCCTACTGTCGTCTGTGAAAAAGGGATTGGAGTAGTTGTGACCTTCGAAAACAGAGGGTAACGGAGCAGTCGACCGTGCTTCAATGGGGAGAAACAGAAAACATTACAAAAAAGGCGTTACGTTGAACCATTGCAAATTGGGTACTCACAACAAGCCTTTGGGCATATAGTCATGCCTTTCCCAGACACGTTCCAACTATTTTCCGTCATATCTGAGTTCCAGAAATCTGCAAAGAAATGACTTGCCATTTGTGTACTTATGATGGTTCCTTTTTGTTGTTAAAACGATCGTTTTAGGAACGTCGTAACTTCCCTCCTAAATTGCGCATCTGTCTAGAATATTGACGGAAGTCCACAATCTGCATCATGGATGATGTCGAAAACCTTGACAACATTTCTCCAGCTTTCAAATTACTCGTTAACGCAAAATATCATCTAAATTATTATTCAATTTACTTCCCAAAGTGTAATGTTTTTCCGACTTTTAGAAATGCTACTCCAAACACTCACTGGCAGTATGCGCTGAATGCCTGCCATTCATTTTCTACACAGTCAAGTGTCCCACAAGCATAGCATTATGCTTTTATGCAATTTCAACAAGCTGATCTGTTCGACTTAGTTTTTAGCGTTTCTTATGGAAACATTAATTCTTAGATTTTCCAACCAGCGCCCTTTTAGGCTTATAGAATAGAATAAATTCATGCTGTGTTAAACGTCAAATGCACTTCTTCAATTTAATTTGTGAGTCCATTGCGCTTGTTAGCGGGAGATGAAAAACGTGACATCATACCAGAGTGTGAAACAATGTGAAGGTTGATATCAGATGACGTATACAGGTAAGTTTGTCATATGAATATGACATCGCATGTGATGACTCAATAATTTACTTTGAAATTTATTTTTTCATCTAAAAGAAAATAACTGAAGAAATATTTATTCATTTTTATTTAATTAGTGGCATTGCGTTAGTTGCAATTCAATCATGTGTAGCGTGCACATCCCAGCCGTTTATAAAAATTCAAATATAATCAAATATTACATTATAAATATCAATTTTCAGGACATACCATTTTATTATTTAGTTAGGTAAAATACTTATTAAATAAAAGTATAATAAATTCTTCCTTGATTAAATTTTAATTAAAAATACAAAATAATAATCCTGTAAATTACACCTTTGATTGAAAGAAAGGTGATCCGACTTTTGTATCACTTTTGATATTTGCATTTCGTTAGACTAAGGAATGTTAGTTCATCAACCAGCATTTTATATTGATTACTATAGTTTCTAGCAAATTAATATAAGCTGAACAATGAAAATGCTCCTTACATTTGTATTAAATTCCAGAAAAGCTTGCAGAGCATTATTTACATTTGCTTTTAGCAAATATTCAAATAGAACTGAGAAAGCAAACACGAATGGGAATATTTATTCATAAAAAAACGCACGAATGGTTTATCGCTCTAAATAACATCAAACAAACATAGATAAAAGAAAAAGTAAATGATGTCGAATAATATTATAAAATCAATGAACTGCATTTCCGCTGGAGATAATATATTTCCGCGAAAGGTATGCATCTTATGAAAGAGATAATTTATCACAAGCATTCGAAAAGGCTTGTGAAACAATTCCTTTTTCTGCAGCTCCTCGGCTTTAAAAGTCCCCATGCAATTTACAGAATACATTGCGTAAATAGATTTATAATGATCAAATGTACTATCTCTCCGATAGACAGTATTTTTGTTTCGCCTTTTTCCATTTTTTTTCTCTATCTCTAACGTTCCATTGAATATTTTTTTAAATTTTCAGCGGAGATGGAATACCAGGGCTAATAACTTCGTATTTTTTCGCAGCGAGGAATTATCTTCAGTCTTGGATGCATAAATATTTAGAAATCTAATTAAATTTCGAGCCTTTGTGACGATATTGCGGGAGCTTCATTCAAAGTATTTTCGAACAGCTACGGATGCTAGAAAAGAATCCAGGGTAACGTAATATGTGCCTCGGAAATAATGAAGTCGCCTTTTTACTTTTTTAAGTCTCAAAGTCAAAAGTTAGAGAGTATTTTTCGTGAAATGTTCTCTCTTTTAAATCTTTTATTTTTTTTTCCTGGCTGCTTTCTTTTCACTGTAAATGTTCATATTTTATTCTTGTTTCTTTTAAGAAATTCAATTCGACATATATTCATTTATTTAATATTCATTTTTTTGGTTCATAACTTATATATATGGATATATTTAGATTAAATATATGCTGGAATGTAACGAATTGTGTTATTTATGAAATGCATTGAAATGTTATCTAACTTTATTTTTATATTCCATGTACATTTTATGTCTCTCAATTTCGATTAGGATAAGGCTATTGTTAAAATTTATATTAGTTCAAAATTATTCGATTAATAAATTTTCCTGATTACACTTATAAAACTTAGCAATGTAAAAATAATAAAACTTCATATCAAAATAGAAAAAAATGTAAAAAAAATTACTAGGCAATAAAATTTTAGTCTAATTGTAGTCGTGAACCTGTCAGCCATTTTGTATGAGACAATTACCCTGATACGTATAATTTATGCAACAACCGCAACAGAAATCCAACACACATACACCTAAAATTAAAATCGTGAGCACCATCTATGTAGTGACCGATAAAAGAGCGTCACAAACATTTTTCTTATGTACATGACATTAAAAATTTAAATTTGGCAAAGAATGCAGATGAAAATAAAGTAAACGTAATCATTTTGCAACAGGAACTATGTTTACAGATTACAATATGGTTTTTACTATTTCACTGAGGGAGATAAAATTCTAATTGTTGAGTGAAAAAAAAAGATCCACAACACCGTATGCATAAGAAAATATTCTAATTATATAACTTTCGTGCCAGCATTTCGTGAAGTGTATGAGTGATACACGGCGATTACAACAAAGCATCCTTGAGCACAAGACGCATGGATAATAGTAATAAGGTCATTCAACCTATTAAAAATATTATTACAGAGAAAAATCTGACATTAGATTCATTCAGAATGCTTTTAGATAGTTTACATCAAAAATAATGGAGGATAATCTCAAGCTTGCAGTTAGTATAAACACAATAATGCAAGTAAATTGTTGATGTTTTCCCAGTGAAAATTCCGAATTTTGGTGGCCAATCCATAGTTTAAGATTATTCATTGGAGAAAACAATGATTGTCACGCAAGCAAAAATGAAGATTTTCAGCCCAAGCATTAAGTTAAGTTAAAGTTTAGCATCAAGTAATTTAGTTTAGTTATATTACTTATTACCATCCCATTTTGAAGCAACACTTGGGATATTTGAGGACGGATCTCGTAATTTTGAACCACAGTCAAATGTTGAGGACGACACCTGTTTTGGCACACCCTTTCCAATCTTCCGCAACACACCAGAGGTTGGACGTTTAACCCCTACGTATGGTTTAGCGTGCAACAGACCCAATAGACGACGGATATTCAATGGAACCTGGAATCCTCTGACTTCGAGGCTGTCATCTCACCACTAGCGCCCCGCATCCTCAACAATAATTAATTAAAATAATAAATTAATTAAGCAATGAGTGATTAAAGTAAAGCAAGCAATTGTAAATAATTTATAAATGAATCTGTTATGAAGTATAGACGCATTCCCTTTTCACAGTAACAGATTGGATGGCAGTCAATATGAGCACACAAATAAATGAAATTGCTTCAATCTATATCCTTACAAGCAAAACTTCACCAAAGTGCTTCTTATGATAATGACAACTATATAAATAAAAATAGTAAACAAAACTTCTACACAACTTAAATAGCTACGGGTGCAACCTTCCTATAAATTCTAATAATTTTTCTGAGCTCAAAAATTATATTTTTTATTTCAATGTGATAATAAATGTGATATTTTTACAATTTTTTTAATCGTGATCTTTAAGGTGTTAATGCAATAGAAAAATAATTATCCTAAACAGAAATCGCTGACACTTGAAGATAATTACGTTTTAAATGAGATAGTACTTTTGTTATGTATTATTATTATACAGACATCAATATCATGAATTATTAAAGAATTGTATCTAATAATGAGGCTAGATATTGTATATGAACGCTCGTTGGATTCATTGCCCTATCCCTTAAATTCTAACTCTCAATAGAATAGGGGATTATTGCTTCATTGCCACTATGAAATCGAGATTATGGTATAAAGCCCAACGTTATTTCCTGATCCTTTCGTGTTTCAAACCATCCATTGATAATGTGAGGGATTTTGGCAAAGGATTTCGGTTTCTTCTTTTTCTACTGAATTCTTGCAGCAAAAATGCTCCAGAATCGATTTTGAAGTTACATTTTTCTTCCCGAAATGCACTAGGCATGACGTGTATGTCTCAGTATTGCTGATAAAAACTTCTTTTCAAGGATATTTAAAAAGAAAACTGTCAAGGTGAATTGGAAGACCAATAAACTTTAAACTGAAGATAAAAAGAGGATATATGTGTGGGTTTATATATAGTTCTCCTTTCAATGGTCTGATCAAATATATTTCAGTGTATAATGGCTAGTGGGAAGATACATAAGAAACGCAATTCGCCATTCTAACAATTATAAATCCCAAAGTTCTAAATTATATTGAAAAGGAAACTAAAATATAAACTAAAAGAATAATTCGCCATTTTATAAATAATGAAATTATACTGACAGAATATCTTATACTCCACTGAATAATTAAGCACATAATTGTTTGTAATTAAGCACTTATTTGCTTGTAATTAAGTATAAATATGTTATGCTACCATCGTATCAAACATTCGTTTATAAAGATTATATTGTAATTGTTAAGGCATATACAGATCTAAAAATTTAGCAATCGAGAAAATTAAAAATTGAAAATTTAAATTAAAAACTTAGGAAATCATTGTTGTAAACTCATGAAAAATTAACAAAATTTCATGAGTTCAAAATATTTTTAAAAAAGAACAAATATTTATGAGAACATTGTATTTTTTAATTACTGAGAAGCGCATCACTTATATTCTAGGTTCCATACGTAATTATAGGCTCAATCTCGTGAGAAACTAATTGATTATCTTACCAACTTCCTTCAATATAGAACAGAGCTCAAAGCTTTATAACAAACATTACTATAAATTAAAACAAAACGATCGGTATAAATATTTACTAATGTTCTACGGAAATTAATATCATGAAATAGGTATTTAGTATTAATATGTAATTTAATTATCAATCTCTTTAATACAATATTTACACAGAGTAGTATAATGGTCACAGAATACATAAATCACAAGTTTATCGTATGTAGCAAGTGTCTGTGGTAGCTTGTGAGTTATCTATTCTGTAACCATTATACTACTCTGTGTTAATATTTTATTAAAGAGATTGATAATTAAATTACATATCAATATGAAAAACTGGTTTTATGGTTTTATCCCTACGTTTTCACGGAAAATATACGGTGCGGACCCGAACTGCGCCTTTCTTATGTTTTATTTAGAGTAGGTTCTGATGGCGCCATCTTTTGACAATATATAGAACTATATTTCGCTTATGCGCAGTAAATTATTATTTACTATAAATGCTCCTATTTCCCGTAATATTCTAATTTTTGAATTCAAATTTTAATACAATGTTTCTTTTACGTATTGACAAGTATTCTGTAAGTTTCGTACACTTCGAGAGTAAACTATGCATGTTATAATCAAAAAACATGCGGAGTTTGAAATTTTCAATTTAATACCGATTTTTACTTAAATTCTGATAAATATTTTTATAGTCTCACTTTGTTCCTAGTAATACTCCTCAGGCTCCTTAAAATGACACCAGAATGAACCTGCTAGCTAAACGCGTTTCTACGCTACACTTATTTATAGCCTTACATAAATGTAATTCATAACTATCACATGCATGCGTCTACACAGGTACGATGACGTCGCAGGCAAAAAAAAGTACTATACGACAAACTCTTACAGATATGGTCTATCCGTTGTGCGGTCAACCATTCTTTTCGCATTATTAGTCTCGTAGTAATTAGCGATTCAAATCTGACGGTATTTTGTTACACAAGAAAGTTCGGCCGACTTTCACTGTAACGAGCGGATAGACGTTTTCACGTCAAAAATTCCTGCTTTTGCCGTCCCCACAAAGTGGTATCATTAAGATTTATTAATTATTCACTATGCAAGGTATTGCTTTAAAGCTAAGCGTGTTGTTTTGGCATAACGAAGCTTTCAATTATAGGAAAAGATCTGGCATTACTGAATGAGTCATAAATGATTGAGAAATGTTATCTGCATTTTAACTGGCCCAATTATGTTAGGAATGCTAGGCTAAATGAAATTCTTCCAGGAGCTTTTGCATCATTCCTTTATTTAATACAGCAAGCAAGGATACTTTTGCTCTTTTAGTATTGTCCTATAAGTTTCTTTATTAGTTATTTATCACTGTAGAAAGTTCCAAAATTCTAATTCTACAACTTATATTAGTGTACAATGTATATTAACATAATACCGAAAAAACTGCAGCTTTGAATTTGGGTATAAAACCCTATAATTCAATGCGAACGTAATACGGAGCTTCTTAAAAGAATGAAAGGTGAAAAAAATTGTTTTGATAAAATAAAGATCCATTAAGAATTATCAAATACTCAGTAATAATTTATTAATTAGTAATTGAGACGTACATCCGTCTATAATCTTATATACTGTTGCACCAAAATATAATCTTATTCATCAGAATAATATTTTTCATTGTTAATTATTCAAATGTTTTTGCGATAAATTTTAGCCTAATTTTCTCCTTTAATACAGATTTCTCTCTAAAACATTATTTATCTAATTTTTCCAAGAGAAATATTCTCCTCTAGGTATATACTATATCAATAAAAACTCAAATTCAAATTCAGTTCAAGCTCAAATGCTTCAGTATTTCAACTCTTTAGACGAAATATCATTTGTCAAAACGTATTTTCTTGTATATTGCTTTCTGAAACTTTACAAATGTACAACAATCATAGGAATCAGCAAAAAATAACACATGCATAATTAATGTGAAATGAATTATTATCTCACAAATGCAATAAATTTATTCATAAGCGGCGTCATAGTATTTCATAACTCGATTTCCCTCATCTAGATCAACTCGAATAATAATGCTTTACTGTTATAACCTGAGGAAAGACAGGACAAGGAATACAAGTTTTAAAAAAATGAATTCTATATATTTAATATGAAAAAAAACAGAAAAAATACTATAATATATCAATAATATAAAATCTTTAGCTAAAACATGAAACATATATATTTACTCTGTAGAAAACTTTCATTACAGTTTGCAAATCGAAAAAATATATATTACAGATATAATTACACAATGAATGAACGCATAAAGAATTTTTTTTTCTTAGGATAATATTTGGTACGTACATGACCCGTATGGATATATATATATATATTTATATATATATATATGTGCAAAAGCCTAAAATTTCATATTGCCCACATCCTATAAATTATTGCCGCACTCTTTGTACTACTTTTGAATGTGAGTATTTTAAGGTTTTCTATTTTATTGGATTCGTCTTTTATTCATATTAACAAATTTTTAAAACAATAAATCTGATTCTCTTTCACAAGCTTTGTATAAGTTTTACTTCTACTTTATTTCAGTTTCGTATATTTTCCTTATCATTTATCATAATAGCTATCATATTCAAGTACATAATAAGACTTTCAAATTTTCGGATGTGCAATACTCCAGAGTCTGTTTAAACTTGGAGTTAAGTTTCAACTTGCAATATTATTCTATACATTATCATAAACATACAAAATAATGAATAGAAAAAGAGGAAAATAAATAAAGTACAGTAAGAAATGAAACGGAGTAGAAAGCTTAAGAAGTGCGGTTGAATGGCAAAGATAGATTACTGCGAGTATATATATCTTCGCCGTCAAAAGTAAACCGAAAAAAAGAAATTGAAACTGAAATATACCTCATCTCGGGGAGCCAGACATTATTCTACCCTTCAAAAGAAAGCAAACTGAAAAAAGGCAATAAACATAAGGCAACTATTTATTCACCGAAAAGCAGCGAAAGAAAAAGAATATTGTTCAAAGTATTCTCATTTCTTGACCATTTGATGGAGTACAGAATCTTCCGGTTTCCGAAATCTACGTTCTCACTTTTTTGTATTTAAAGGAAAAGAAAATGTATCTCAGAAATTTCCTTTTACATATGTTCCAATTTATTTATTTATTTGCAGCGCATGCGAACGTTCCAAATATTTTTTACTGCTATTTTGTAAATGCATTAGAATTCAAAATGTCATTTTTAAACACTTTCTGTTGTGAAACTTTTTAAGAAGTTAAAATATTTTTGAATAACTTACTAGTTAAAGATGTAATTTCCATCATGTTAAACCAGCACTGAAAAATTAAACTACGCATATGGTAACACATTCTTAAAATATACTAATTTGAGTAAAAGTTTTGAACTTCGAGATTGATTATTCCCTTTCTCCAGCTTCATATCATTATTTTTATATAAAAATCTACAGAATTTTAACTGAAAGCACTGTTATATTAAATGCAAAAATCATGTTGAAACTTCATTATAAATAAGAAATAAAAGCGACTAAATTTTTAATATATATTGGACAGTATTTTCTTATGATAGTAGACAGTTAATAAGTGTTTTACTTTGCTGTTGTAGCGAACAAACGCGACAGATAATTAGTAAAATTTGTAATATTTATAAACTCAAATGAACTCCAAGCGTTATTGTTAATTATTTTGTAAATTGTTGCATTATGGAGCGAATGTAATTCATATCATTCACAATTTTATAACTTGGTTCTTAATTTATAAGTTTATTGAGTAAAATGAATTATAGAAACAGTCTGAAAACAATATTTTTAGATTTAAAAGCAGTATAAATAATTCTGAATCAAAATGTTGAAAATTATTGTTTCTAAGTGCCCCGAGTCTGTTCGTCTCACTTTTTTTTATCAAATTTTAAGAGATTATTACTCATTGCATAATTTTATTTGTAAAATGATTTTATTGAATACTGTGAGATTGAAAGAAAAATTAATGATAGTTTCTTAGAGCAGAATAACTAATTAAATACAGAGCATTATAAAAGAAAACAATGTGTGGATTCGTTATGCACAGAAGATTAAATGAAAGGTTTACTCATATTACAACATATGTTAGCTTCTTATTAGGCTTGTACTGGTGAAATTGAAATATAATTTAAATAAATTATTCGAATGAATAAAGATGCAACCTGAAAAAAGTATTCTTCTCCTGCTTTTGTAGGTCCAGATCTTCCAATTTTCAATCGGATGTTCAACAAATAGTTAAATGTCCCTACTTCATCTTTTCAATATCCTGACTTGCTTATATGTCTCGGCATAATAATATCAAAGAGTTCATATCTTGCATAAAAATGCTTTGTAACAGAAAATGTTGTTCCTGTATCAGGTATTTCCATCTGACTTTCATGAAAAATGTCATAACGCTCTGTCCTAGCAAGGGTTTTGTCATAAACGAATTCTTTGAGAGCAAAAATGGCACATGAATAATTTGACTCGGATGTGGATCTTGGAAACATCTAAAAGAAGGGGTTAAGATGCCATTAACCTCTGAATTCTCTTTTTGGGTTACATCACGCGCCACACTCGTCTGTAATTACAAACATGGGATGGCAATTTATGACTACTTTATTTTGTTCTCTTTCTTTACCAGATACTGTTGATTTTCATAAACTTTTCCTTACGGGAAGTATGGGAACAGTACCAATAGGATTTTTCTCTGTTTATGGGCTTGTACTAATACGATATTAGTCCAATAGACCCTATGAGCACAAGATATTGTACGATATCTCTTCGATGTTGTTACGATATTTTGAATTCTGTGCAATGTAGTGAAAATATTGTAAGAATATTGTACATCATTTTGTGCTAATAGGATAATTTTACTCTTCAAAACTTACAGCAAAACCAACTTATTTTCCTGTAATCATGCTTTATATTACATTACTTTCCTTTTCTACAAAAATTAAAAATCTATTCTAAAAAGCATATTGGACAAAAATTTCATTTCTATATTTTCCTATTGAATTTGGAGATAAGGTAAATATTAGTATACTAAGTTTTAATAAACCGAAATCTTAAAATCTTATTGCAATTGTTGTAGTATACCAAAGGCCAAATGAGTAAAAGCCTGATAGGATTGAGAAATAGGAATCGGTACTGTCCTCTGGTTTTAATCTTAACCAGCATTATTTAAAAATTGGCAAACAGATGTCCGTTTAAGTATAAATAATTAATTGCTGTGGTCATGTTGGCTGCTGTATGTTTTCTTTGAAGCTAAATATAATAAGAGCAATTACCTATGGATCGTCCAGGCAGATAACTTAACCACATGTAACAGAGCTCAAATAGACACCTACTTCAGGTGATGTGTAGGTGCTCCAAGGTTGCTTTGATCAAAAACTATGCCACACTTTCACACACTTAGTAAGAGCAATTACCAATGGATCGTCCAGGCAGATAACTTAACCACGTATTTTAGATTTTATTTCAACAATCAATTTTTTGGATTTAATATTTGACAATTCATTTTAATATTTTAACAATTCATTTATTATACTAGCTTTCAAATATATGAAGTGTTAATTTCTTTAAGTGATATTGTGCTAATTTTATATTAAATATAATTTATTAATTTACGTTTAATTTGAATTGAATTTCAAACACACAAAACTAGAATCATGATATACTTTATTTCATGATAAATTAAGTAAATACATTATTTTGTTCTGAAACTTTATTTTTAATTTACAATCACTCAAACAGACATAACATTAAAATAGCAAATTATATTCAAAGTTTAATTAAAACTGATCTGACCTGTTGTAATAAGTTTTAACATTAAAATAAATTATTTGTAAAAGCCTTACTCGTTTTAGAGAATTTGGAATTTCTAGCCTTTCTTTTCTTTTTTCAGCTTTCTTTGCTTTGCAGCTAAGTTTTTTTTCTTTTCTCTTAACTAAAGCTTCTACTAAATTATTATTTTTTCTTTGCATAATTATTTAAATTTTTTTGGTTGAGCACCAAACTACCTTCCAAAGAACTTAATTAAAGAGATGTGCGTCATTAGATATCCCCAATATTGTCACAAATTTCTTTTTTTCTATTATATAGTGCAAGCAACTACTTATCTTTGATCCTAACTCTTATAAAGGGTATTTTTTTAGATATTTTTAATTGCTTTACATCCTTTTATACTTATATAAATATTTATACAAATAATTAATTATTATAAAGAGATCAAGTATAAAGCTATCTAATTTCTGTAACTTGTCATTATAATTTCTAGAACATTTTAAAACTGACTTAAAAACAATATGGTATAGATGAGAAAATTTTATGACAAAAATATATTGTTTATGCGAAAATAATATAAATTTGCTCAGTATTTAATGCAAATGCAAATATATTTTATTTCTATAAAAATAAAGCAGAAATACATTATTTTCTTTTGTCATTTTATTTTAAATTTAAAAAATACATAATTAAAATTAGCAAAAGAAGTTAAACATAAAAAATATGAATTTTCCACACAACCATTTTAATATCGAGCTAAATAAAATTAATTAACCTTTAATTTTAAAATATCATCACTTACTTCACTGTTGCCACAAATAATGTAGTGCAGAAAACTATTTTTCTTTGAGTATGAAATTCATATGCATATTCACAGCATTTCAAAAACTTTTTTCAAAAATGATTTTTGAAAAACAATATGGTAGAGATGAGAAAATTTTGACATCTTATGAAAACTGAATTATCTATAAGCAAACAACAAAATTTTTTCTCAGATCTTTTATTTAAGAAAAAAATTCATATAGCTTTCATAAAGGAGGTTTATTGTGTTGACACAAAATACTGTTTCCTTTAATATATACTGATTTTATAAAATTTTCATTCAATTATTTTGAATCTAACTTTGCACTTATAGAATTAAAAGCAAACTGAATTAAAAAAAACATTTAATGCAGACACAGACAAAAAAATACACAATTAGAATCATAATATATTTTATCTCTGGATATACAGAGTAAAAATACATTTTTATTTCTGTCATTTCTTAAAAAATTTACAATGTTTTAAACAAAATGAAATTAAGACAATTCATGCACAGTCGTTTCTTGCATTAAAATAACAAATTAGGTTAAAGGCTTATAAAATTTTAATTTAAATTAATGTCACCTTTTTATGCAAGAAGTTTTAAGATCATGTGGATTAGATATATCTACTAGTTCTAAATTAATTTGGAAAACATTTGCAGTTTGAAAGAAAATCTTAAAAGCTATAATCTGTTTCAAAAATTACAATTGTGAGTTTGAACCATTTTTTTACACATATCATTTGTAGTAATTGGATGAAGCAAAACAAAAAATCATTTTTGTCTTATAGATTTATAAGCAGATCGTGATATGGTTAAGGTGAAAATATTATTATATCAAGAGGAATGCTTTCATACATATTTATTATCTGCCTGAAAATAATTTTGATTAATTAAAAAGATTAACTGCTTTAACTGACTGCAGAATAATTGATAAGGGATTTTAGAAATTTATTAACTACAGTATTTTACATCTAATATTCGTTTCATATATGAATCACACCTTTCCTTTTATACATAAATCATTATCTAAAACTTCTTAAGCCATACTCTGACTGTTTTTAAAAAGAGGAAAATTCCCACTTTTTATAAAATATGATTACCAATGTGCCTTCCAGCTTCAAATTGAGGAGATATTAAAAAAGGAATGACTTACCTTTTTCATCTGAAAATAGTTAATTTTTTTAAATTTCCAGGCACTAATATAATAATATTTTTACACAATATTAAATATCCACCTATTCTGTCGGTGTGACCTTTGATTACTTTTTTAAACCTGACAGTTCAGAAAACTTTTAAAAAGTATTTTTTGATAGTCTTGCTGCTGCCAAGTGTTCTTAAGATTTAATATAATTAAGTTCAATTTCATTTGCAGTCACTTTCTCACGTATGAAGTGATAACGTACATCTCAAGATTTTTCGTTAAACTTCCCAAGTTGTCTTCTAACAGCTTCACAGGGCCTTTACTAAATTTTCGAAGGCAAAACGCAGCTGAACTTGCTGCAATACATTCTGCTTTAGTACTCAAAGCCACAGCAGCTTTCTTTTTCGTAGTACATGATACAAAGTCAAAAACTTTGAAAGATTCAGGTTTTTGCAACAGCACAAGACACAGGCTAAAAAAATATTAAATAAATAAAGTAAAATTCCTTACAGAGAAAACAAGTATATATTACTACCGAATACATATTTTATTTGAAAGGTATGAAATTGTACATCAGCATTTAATGGAAAAGTATATTGATTATTAGAAATAGAATTTAGAAGAAAGAGAAATATTTATCACAGAATAATATTCAACATCATGTTATTTATGTTTAAAAATTTAATACTAATACCTCTAAAATAACAAAATTTTTATGAGCAGTAAGTGTTTTTTTCAAGACATGAAAAATTGAATTCAAAACAGTTGCTTTGTTCATATATGAAAATATCATTTGTTTTGTAGGTAATTTGGTTCATTTATTTCCAGAAAAAAAGATTATAAAAAATTCCTCTTTCAAAACTTAAATGTGTCAAAATTTTTCGACCCACTCTTTCAATGACAAAATTTAAATTCAACTAGAAATTGCTAATTGCTTCGATAAAATGATTATTTTGTTTGAATTCTTGTGAAACTTTGAATTTGGTAACATAAATAATTATAGCGAATAATTTGTTAAAGTTTTCTACGTACAAGATAGCATAATATTAATAGTATTTTTTCTTCTTGATACAGCGACACGTTGCAATAGAACATTAATACAAATTATCACTTATAAGAAATCATTAGGTCTACTTCATATTTTTTTTCCACATGTTATATGAAAAAATAGCAAAATCAAGAATAGAGCTAGAAATTGTTTGGATAAAATGATTAATTTGTTTCAGTTCTTCTGAATGTTTAAATTTTGGTAGATTAATTAATTATCTATTATAAAGAATAATATGCTCAAGTTGTTTATAGACATGGTATTATTTTTTCATCTTGATACAGTGACACATTGATATATTTTCAAAAATTTATCACTTACAACAAATCATCACATAGATGACAATAAATCCTCAATAGGTATTATCAAAAGAGTATTTTAACTCTTCAAACCAGAGGCGAATTTTTTCTTCTAGCTCCTTTAAAACCGGGGCCTTTTGGGAGGAAGCGACATGAATTGGACTCTCCCAACCTGGGCGGTCATTTACTCCAGCCCTTCTGTGACCTTCCCTTAAGGCGCACGGAAATGGGCTGTGGTTTGCAAGGATAATTGGACACCCTCCTACGGCTCTTATCTTCTAAACGTTCTCATAACCTCATCTCCCTTCAAAGAAGCCAACCGCCTCAGACCGGACTCTTTCGCTGTTAAAGGAAAATTTTTAGACCGCCTCGCTCGGTGCCGAGGATTAAAATGTTTCTGAGATACATCACATCAAATATAGAATTATTTATTTCAAAATTAACTTTTAATCTCCAATTTGATTATTGAACAATATTCCATGTTTGAAAGCAGACCTAATTCAGTAAAATCATAATCAGGTTTACTTCAGGTTCTTTTGGATATACAAGAAGTTAAATCAAGAGATAGAATATGGAAGCAAATTATTAAACAAATTAAATTAAATTTAACACTAGAAAATATCAGGAAACAATCAGGATAGGTAACGGACAGGAGTAACTGTCATGCAAATTTTTTGTCATAGAACGGATGAAATAAATAAAAATAATATAAAACAAATCAAACTTACCATTTTATATGTACTTGGAACGATAATTTCATACGAATCTAGCTGTTTAAGTAGCTCACGATCCAGCCTTGCAACAGACTGCACAAGCGATGACGTCGACCTGTTATTAACTTCCGAATGTTAAATGTCGCTTACTGTGACGTCACGGGCTCAGAATAGAGGGAGTTGGATGGCTTGTATAGCGATGACAACGGTTTTACCGAAAAAGGGATGGAACCTCTAGTAGCTTCCTGGCTCCCTACCACTCACACTAGGGAGTCGTGGTTCTCTCTCTAGTGCTCTTTTGATAAATGTGAGGGGCACATTAATCTGGTAAACGAATTGCGCCCAATCATGCTTGTATTTTTGATTTCCTAAATTTTTCCGAATACTTCTCTTTATATACCTACAAAAGTTCGTATACCTGTGTCCCAGCCCCTAATTCAATGATATTTATCCTTATTTCCAATATATTATTTCAAAAATGTCGAATTATTTCAGGCTCTCGTCGACAGCAGTTTGTCATTTGTATGGAACCTTACGAAGAAGCAAAAGTAAACTCCCTCCTGAATTCCTGTACATTTTGTCAGTTGAAATTGTAAGGAAATACAAAAAAATTTATTTAAAAACGCAAATATAGCTTCGTAGGACAGAATAGTTCAGTTTGATAAGCTTTTTTCTTACGCTTGAACAAAAATTCAACTTTTAATCTCACAGATGAGTTGCACCCGAACATATTACTACTTGTGTTGCTCCCGACCGAAGGGTAAGCAGGAGTGTGTACTAAACTCCAGGGTTGTAGTTTAGTTTAGTTATATTAATGTCCCACTTTTTTGACGGCACCTGAGCTGGCACCCCCACTCCAGATTTCCGTACCATATCAGCGGGAGGACGTTTGACCCCCTACGTATGATTTAGCTTGCAACAGGCCCAATACACGATAAATCTGTTAAAATATATGGAAATTCCAATATTTAAATGTTCTATTATATGTATAACTTAGCTGTATCCTTGATCAGTATTTCTGGGATGGCAACAGCTTTTTTGAAGGTAAATTATGTAAGTTGCATCTAGCAACATTCTAATACTGTCGATATTGTTCCGCGTAGTACGCTGCGTGATGCAGCATATAGTAAGCTTGATATACTATTAAATTCTTCCTTTTCATCACAAGTCCTTCTATAGATAAAATGTTCATTTTAGCGCAATATATAATTCGAACAGTATCTTCCATGTAATCGGGTTTGGAACCTGGAACCCTCTCGCCCCAAAGGCGAGACCTTACCACTAGGCCACCGCGGCCTGAATTTGGTTGGATTCGAACTAAATGACAGTTTTATCTCAGGTGCTCAGTAAATGCTCCAACGTCGATGTGACCATCAAAAAATTGATTCCACACTTTCCCTTCATCGTGAGACCTTGATTATTAATATGACTTGATTTGTTCGAACCATATTAGATTTGAACAACCATAGGCGCATAATTTCGTAGGTTAACCTGGATTTCAGGGTGCTTGCTCACTTCGTTTACCTTAGGCTCGCCAATTGTTTTCCGCCAAGAAGGAGAGTGCCAGAACATTTGTTTTGGATACGAGTTGAAATTTTTTTTCGGCGTCGTTTACGCATGCGCCGACAGTGATTTGTTTACCGGTCTACAGCGCATGCCCTTAATTTCGCCTCATTTCCATTGCTCCACTGTCTGCTCTCTTCGATTTGATTGATCGGCGTACGAATTTGAATAATACTTCTTTTGGAATTCATGAACATTTACCAAACGATTTTTTTTCAATAACCGTTCACTTCTCTTCTGAAGATTTCCGTTCATTTAATTTGCTGATTCTCTTTCACTGTGTTGCTTATTATGGCTTCCAAATATTGGACAAGGAATGTTTTTTCTGGAAACAATGGTTCCCTTGCTACGTTCCATCCTCTTTAGACGTCGTGTTTTTCCTGTGTTCGTGCTTTCCCTGTGTGTTTCGTTTCTCAATGAAAAAGCGAAGCTATGAGGGGCCCGCTTTGCTGAAAGCGAAGCCGCTGATGCTTTTTTTAAGTTAAAAGAATTTGCCCGGTGCACACTTGCAATGCCGAAGGCATTGCGTGCTCAATCTCTCGGTTTGAGATGCCGTAGCCATCGAATGCGAGGGACACCTATAAATAACTCACTGCGCATCCTAAACAGTGTTTGGTGACGGCAAATAAAATTGCGCCAAAGAAAATTGGCCAGAAAATGGTACACACCCTAAGCTCCAGGTTTACAATTTCGTATTACATGTCCAGCTCATAGAATAATTTAAAAATCCCATTCATGTGATAGAGATATTAAACGAGCATAATTCAGTATAATTGTAACGCTTAGGGTGACGGTGTTTCTAATTTAATTTCGTGATTTAGTTTCAGGGATACTAGAATT
The DNA here is from genome assembly GCA_013235015.1 of Araneus ventricosus. Lineage (NCBI taxonomy): Eukaryota > Metazoa > Arthropoda > Arachnida > Araneae > Araneidae > Araneus > Araneus ventricosus. The sequence goes on from BGPR01000775.1 coordinate 72,216, forward strand.
TTCGAAATTATTCATAAAATAGATTCTCAGAAAATGAAACTTTAAAGTTATCAAAATGCATGTTGTCTTGTTTTCTTTGCCAGCGAGGTTTATTTTTTCTATGCATGATTAATGTTTTCACACTAAGTCATTTTACCCACTAGCTTCTAAAACAAATTACCTTTATTAAAACCAACGCTTCAAACTTTTATAAGCTTTATTACTGACAAAGAGTCACTAAGATTAAAAAAAAAAAATTAGGGTAAAAAATAATATTTTCCTCAAGTTAATTTGTTTCTTGGAAAGGGTGTTTGGCATAACAAAGAATCTGCTTCTTATCTCGGCAGCGTTACACGTCCATTAGAAGTAGTTTTGTGACCTCATAAACACCTTTAATGGTTTCCATAACAAGATGCGTTGCTATTGAAGTGTTTATGTAGACGCTCCGTAATAAAAGCCAGATAGTGGCGAAAGCTTAATGGACGGTCCCGGGCTGGAAAATAGTGTTACTTGTAGCAACGAGAGAGAAAATTTAAACCAACGTATTCAGAAAACTCTTAAAATGAGATTAACTAGCTTTTTTCGGAAAAAAGTGTCATGTCTTTTGCTTTGATTCGTTAGAGTTGAGAGTTCTAAAACTTATACTTTTATGTTGATGCCTTGCTCGAGTTGTTTGTGCGTAAAATATATTCTTCAGCTTAAAACTTTGAATCTTAAGCTTCAATTGGTGAAGATTTAATATACAAAGTAGCTCTTTTTTTATGAAATAAAATTTTGCGACTTCCGTGAGTTATTAAGTATCATTAGATTATCCTTTTCCTAAAGAAGCCTTTTTTATGAAATACAGAACAAAAAAGAATTTTTTTCATATTGACTAAAATAGATGAACAGGTTATAGCTATTTTTCATAATTGTATTTTTATACGAGAGCATTTTGGTCTGATAGAATGTCTACCCTTTGTAATATATAGATAATTCTCACGAAGTACAAATAACATAACATAAAATAATGATATATTATGCAAATTGAGGGAAAAATAAATTAATTCTATAACAAATTGATGATAAGAGATATAATTTATCTAAATGATTTTTATCGCATTTGAATATTTGTATACAAAATCTTAGTCATAATCTGCAAAGAAATTAAGATAATTTATCTTTAAGCTTTCTTGACAAAAGTCAATGCTCGCCTGAGAAAAGATATGTTAGTAAAGCTCAGGTAGGAAATGCTACGATGACTGATGTTGGTGTATTATAAATTGGTTCCTATCTTTTAATCCATTCTAACAAATAAGGGTCTTTTGATAACAACATAAAGCATGTGCCAAATCATTTCCATTTCATCATGTTATGTATAAAATAATGACACCATTAAAAAATGCATCAAAACTGAAAGGATTCATAAGTATCATTGAGAACTTTTTAAATGGGATCTTGATGTCTGTTTCTTGACTCTAAGAAGTAAATCAAACATATACTTCTCCAAAAGTTAAAAAAGAATAAACGGTTCAATAAACTGCTTCTGTCTTAACTACTCTCCATTTTTCGTGGAAGAATTACTTTTCTTCCATCGATTTTGCTAATTATTATCTCAAGTGGAAAATAATTAATTGCCTGCAGTTTTTGTCGAACTATCATTCGAGCAATTAAATTTTCTAATCGATTGATTTAACAGCCAATTAAAGTGGGCGCTCCAGTCAAACACTGCATCAGCAGCAGCCATTGGCACTGGATTCAGTGGCACTCATTGCCTCCACAACGGCTAATTACTTTTCTTTCCTGTCTTTAATTCGCCTTATTAACCCCTCTTTATTATGTCTCTTCATTGAGTTATTTTAAATCCCGTTTGAAAATAATTATTCTACCTTCATTTCAAGCGCTGTTCTTTAACATATCAGAGTTTGTAGGTCAGGGTTTATTAATTAGAAAGTTCTAAGCGATTAAAAATCCCTTCTTATTGTAGAAGTGAAAACAATGTAATATAAAGTATTGTTACAAAGCTATAAAGTCGTTTCCCTGAGATGCTAATCTTGGCGACAAACTTGGCGACTTGGCGAAATATTTGGCGACTTTGGCGAAAAAACATTTTCTAGAAGGACCTCGAACTTTCAACCTATTTCTACCGGCTTCGTGAACTTTCTGGAGATTATGTCACTTCCTACGTAATGAAGTCGCTTCCTGTTGAAAAAGTATAAAAGCAAGCTCTAAAGCCAAGAAGAGTTAGTTGGATTTTGATCAGCAAGTAAGCTGGTGAGCTAACAAGAAGCCTTTGAGCGCTCTGTTGAGATTTAATGGTAAACTCTGTTACGAATTCTTACAAGTGCTGTTTTAATACTTGTGCTACGTTTCTTTGCTTAGGATATTTGTAAAATAAAGAGCTTTACTTTTTTAAATCCTGCTTATTGGACTGCATTCACGTACACCCACAAGTCAATTTTGTCACAGTATACTGAAAAGCAAAGAAAACCGAGTGTAAACTACTCCGAATATATAAAAATATTAAAAATAATCTGAAGCAGTGTACTTAACTATACTAGTGTCTTAAACTGTGTTTTTTGGGATTCTTTATACAACTGTTATTCTTGTGGAAACAAAATAACAATTTTATAAAGAATAATAAAAGAACGATTAATCACATGAAAAATTAAAGTTGTCAGTACTACTACTTAATGAATAAGAAAGGTTTAACACAGAAAATAAATGTGAATAATAAGTATAATTTTAAGCATTTTTTTCAACTATGGAAAGATTTTCGGGTATGGTTCCATAAACCAGAATTTTCTCAGAGGATCAAAATTTCCTTTTATTCTCTAAGGAAAAACTAAGACACAATGAAAAAGAACGAAATTACAATCATAAATAATAAATGCTGTGAATAAATAAGAATAATGAAATAATAAAAAAGTAAATTTCCCGTTAATTTTGATGCTTAAAGGTGTGCTCACTTTTGAATTTTATTCATTCTGTGTTTTCAAACTTCTATAAATAAGCACACACACTCTGCATGGAAAGTTATAAATGTCCTCCCATACTTTACATTATTTTGAAATTACTGTTATACATCTCAACATGCTGCGACGTTGGATTTCGATTTAAAAATAAATCTCATTTCTATTTTAATTTAAATTAACCTCTAAAATGTGCATTAAGAAAATATCTAAAAAAATGCATAAAATCCCATCTTTTTCGTTTTCATTTAAACTAAAATCATATAAAATCATAATTTAATTGTTTTCATCTACTTTTAGGAACCAAGATTCTGTTTTTTATTTATAACTATCTTATTAGTCAAAACCACCTTTGAAAAATTACGAATTTCCATGCAAAATTTTCATCAATACTTTAATGTGTGTACTATCTTTATACTTCTTATATTATGTAGAGGTGAAAAGGTTTTCCTATCCCCGGCCGCAGCCAACCAATTCTGGAGATGAAAATTATCTCCATCTGAACTGAAACCTAAATTAGCTTACACCTAGGGGAATGCAAGAATAAAAGGAAAACTCAGTTAAGCAATAATTAAATTTATTTATTTAAAGCAAACATTTATGTGAAGAGTTATTTACAAGGTGATTATATACAGAAATGAGTTTAGGACATAGGATTTATAAGCTAAGTTATTAGCTTATAAACTTTATACTTAGAGAAAACATAACTTGCATTATTCTAATGCTTCCTTAATATTCAAAGACTTTGCCATGCATAAACATCGCTGCTGCCAACGGGGAGATCCCGTAGCGTAGCCAAAATTCGTCGCGCGCAGACCAGTTGCTTATTTTTCATCTCCGAGCGTGTTTTAATATACCGATACTCCTACGCTCGCGATGTGGTTATCAGGCGCAGAGCGTGTGATAGCTCAAGGACTCCGTTATCCATATCTTCCGATTTCTGCTCTTCTATTCAAAATTAGATTATTCGGCGAGTTAAAAATATTATTAAGAGGAATTAGGATTACGCTATAAAATTTAAGTAGAAAGCTAAGCTGGAAAAATACAATTCCAACATATAATAATCAAATTCACCTCATAATTTTTTAAACGTGGAGATTTGTTAATTCCTTTAATTTTTGCCACAATTGAGGTAATATTCTAGTTTATGATGATTTCAATTGAAAAATATAATAAAATGAGTCTTTTATTTCGTTTCAACATTGATAGCTTCCCCATAATCTTTCATTTCCAATGACTAAAATCAACTCACTAGATGAAGCAGTTTTAAATTTTAAGTGACGAAATATTTTATTACATTCAAAATTAATAACTTTTATTGATGTTTTCAGGTTTCTTACCAGCTTTTGATGGAACTGCAAGAGGTAATTATGGTTTGATGGACCAAGTTGCAGCTTTACACTGGATACAAGAAAATATAGCAGAATTTGGTGGTGATGCAAATAACGTTACATTGTTTGGGCAGGGACATGGAGCAGCATGCGTGAATTTCTTAATGATTTCTCCTATGGCTCGAGGTAAATATAATTGAACTTATTTTATGTCACAAAATTCAAGCATAACAATTAGCTCTTGCTATTTAATTTTAACCCTTACCAACTTCTCTACCCATCCAAGATTGTGTACGGCGCATGAGAGCCATTAGGAAATATGCATCAAACAAGCATGTCAAAACATATAAAAACGCACTGTCAAAAATGAAAAGCATACAATATATGTGCCAATATTCAGAAAAATTAGGAAAAAGATTGATAAAAATTACATAATTTTGAAAATTAATTTACATTACATGATTTAAAGAACACAATCAACTGAACAATGGTTTCTCACCGTATACTTTAAGACAAAATTTAAGGAAGTTTACAACGGTATAGCATTTCAGGAGTTTTTGACTGTATATTTCTTCATAAAATTATTTCGAAAAACTGCTGCTGTTTTTTTAAAAAATAATTTATGGTTCATAAACTAAATCAGATCAGACAGATTTAATAAATGTATGATAATAAATATTTTTAGCCGGTAAAGAAAACTAATATTAATTCTGTGTAGAAGTGGCAAAAGAACATTTTGCAATCATCATTATTAGAAATATTTCATTTCTAATTAATTAGATATAAATAAAAAAAATTGAACGAATCGTTCAATATTTTTTGTGGTTTTATATAAAGAGTATTTCAGCAAAAACGTTGCAAACTTAAAGGGTATGTCAGGTGTACAGAAAGAAGTAATTTTTGCAATAACATGGAGTCGGAAATGCAATGGGGATTCGCTACAGGGGGCTGGCTCTTTTCCAGAGAATTGTGTAAATGAAAATAATGCACCAGATGAAATACACAACACACATTTAGTGGAGTATAAATTTACAATAGCGGAATAACACAACAGAGAGAATAAAAGCATTACAGCGTCATGACAGATACGATAATGCCATGTAGGACGCAGTATCATCAACAAACCTTTGGAATACTCAAAGCAGGTGTTCAAAGGACAAGTCATCTAAGGCGATACGCGCTTCGCATGCAGTTATTCATGAAGCTGGGTTATTGTGATATTGTAAATTTGAATTTTCTTCATTATGAGCTGCATGTTCTCTTTCAAGTGTATTTATATCCTAATGTTGTAATTTTTTTTTTGCATTGGCCTTTCAATAAAGTTTCACACATACTCATCCAACCGACAGGGTGCCGTTTAGGCGCCGATTTCGGGGGTATGCTGTGGTGTTATGTTCATTTCATCTGGTGTATCCTTTTTTGAGATTTAATTCAATGACATTTACCCCCCTGTAGTGAATCCCCTTTGAATTTCCGACCCCATATTCCATTGCGAAAACGACTTATTTCCGTATGCTTGACCTACCCTTAAAGTTTGGCCACGTTCTTCAAACACCCTCTTTATCAAATCATATTTATCGGATGCATAGAATTCTGCAAAGTTATTTCCTACAAAATAATTCTTATAAATATAAATGATTTCTACTAAGGAAGTTTTAGAAAATTTTTTCGAGAAATATGAAACCAAGCATAAATCATTAAAAATAATAATTTAATATTATTAATTATTTATATTGTAATAATAAGTGGCAAAGAGAAAGTATGTCATTTCTTGATTACTAGAAATATTTCAGAATTGAAAGTTTATCAATTTATATTTAGTTAAATGTATATAAATCTAAAAAATATGTTAATATTCTGTAATTGCCCTTCATATATTAAAATATTTTCAATGAATGCACAGGAAACCGTAATAATAAATCGTATGAATAACAATTCATTAGTTAGATTGCCACTCAGATCGTCTTAAAAGAAATTATGAGCAGTTTAAAACCAACCAAAGCAATTAACAGGGTGTTTCAAAAATATCTGGCAAAAATGAAAGGGTGAGTCAGGAATATGATAATCATCCAAAATCTCCTAAGAACATGGGTGCGCAAACTCCATCTAGAGGCAACAGATGGTATTTAAAATAATAAAGCGCTTGCCACAATTGGCGACACATTTTGAAATATGTACATTTTTTCAAATATCTCCTCGATATTCAAACATATAAAAAATAGTTTTTAACTAACAATTTACATTGAATATCTAGTCAAGAGAGCATTTTGGGGACCGACCAGAAATTGATGATACCGAAAAGGAATTATGGCTAACCCCATTTTACAGAAATCTGATAATGGTTTGCAACTTTCGTCAATTATTTCTGTGTTATGCGCAATATTTACATGATTTTTCGTAAAAATAGCTGGAATATTTGGAATGATATAAAAGGTTCTTAAAAAAATCCCAAATTTTTCGCATGTTTTCTGCTTATAATTTAGCGCGTTTTCAACCAAATTGCATGAAACTTACAAATTATATTCTAGAGTAGCATTGTCTAAAATTTTGAAATAAATACTTTTAATATTAGAGAAGGTATGAGCATTTGTTGTAATTAATTTTTTACTGCGCATGGGCTGAAGGTAACCTAATCTTTCTTCAACAACTTCAGAGTCAGATATAGAAAGCAACTTATATAAAAATTCCAGTTCAATACCTACCAAGATATCGGCACTTTGGCCAGCGCTGTATTATTTTAAATGTCATCTGCTCTCTCTAGATGGAGTTCTCGCACCCATATTCCTAGGTGATTTAGAATGCTCGTCGTATTCCTGACCAATCCTTTCATTTTTGCCAGATATTTTTGAAACACCCTGTAATAATGATTTCAAAATGTTAAATAAGTCAACAACATTTTAAAACATTTTTAATTATATTTGTTGCAGATTATTTTAACAATAGAATTTTAACATTTCTTCATACATTTTAAATACGTATAAAATAAAACAGTCTCACCAAAAATGTACAAGATATTACGGAGTAAAGATTACAGACTTGTAAGTCTGCGTTCACTTAATAATAGTTTTATAAAATGCGTCTAAAGATTTTTGCCTTTCGCACGTTTTAATTAGAAACTCATCGTGATTCGTGGCGTCTATTAAGAATTGCGCTTTCCAAGGTTTTTATTTTATTAATTTTTTTAAAGATTCCCTTATGTACAAATAATTATAACTTTGTACGCAAGTAAAAAATAATGCTTTTCTAAACATACGACACTGCATTATTGAGCGCATTGATGTATCAAAACACCAAATGGTGGCAATTAACGTGTAAGCAGATGCTTACTTGACCGGGAAGAATCGCAGATCTATATCCCCAAAAATTACTACATTTTTCATTTCCTTCTAAGTTAATGCAAAATTCAAATCCATTCGTGAAGTTAAATATATATATTTTTACTTTTCAGGTAAATTACATTTGAATTATCCCATGTATTAAGAAACCATTTTTTATATATTTAATTAGGATTGTTCCAAAGAGCTATCATGCAAAGTGGTTCTGCTTTCAGTCCATGGGCCCTCGCACGCGACGCAGCTACATTTACCCGCTACTTGGCCTCTGTGTTAGATTGCCCTACTCGGGATAATACGGCCCTGGTGGATTGCATTCGACAACGCTCAATATCTGACATCATGCGAGTACAACTGGATGTTCCCGATTATCTGACAGCCTTTGGACCAACCATCGACGGTATTGTAATTCCAAGTGAACCTGCTGTCCTAATGAAGAACTACAAAGATCTCTTTGGCCAATACGACTTGCTGTTCGGTGTGACCAAAATAGAGTCGTATTTTCGATTCTCGGCTCATGAGGAAAAATTTGGAATCGATTCAGTTCGCAGGGACAGAATATTTAGAACCTTAGTCAGAAATGTATTCACTTTCCACCTTCAGGAAATTTATTTAACCATTTTAAATGAATATACGGACTGGCTACATCCGGAACAGCACCCTCTTAATATCTTCGAAACTACAGTGGAAGCTCTGAGTGATGTACTGACCGTAGCGCCTATGCTGAAGGCTGGAAACTACCATTCAATGTCTCATGCGTCTAAGACATTTTTCTACGTGTTTGACCACCAAACGGAAGAAAGCGATTATTCTCCAAGAATGGGATGTGTCAGTGGAGAGGAACTGAATTATATTTTCGGAGCACCTCTAGTGTCTAGCTTATCTCATTTTAGTACCAATTATACGAGGTCTGAATATTCCTTATCAAGAGCTGTTATGACGTATTGGTCTAATTTTGCTAAAACAGGGTAAGTTCGAAATTAATTTTTCTTGCAAAGATAAATATATTAATAAACTATACCATTCTTAACAACCAAATATTTGATAATAACTTGTACAAATGTTTGAAACTTAAATATACACTGTAAATGTGATTATTTAATTATATTTAAAGAATTTTAGATAAGGAAGTATTTTCGTTTTATGTTTAAAGCATATGCAGATTATCTTTACTAAGTGGCTTAAGGATAGAGTATTAATGTTATAGACAAATATGCATTGACATTTGAATAATATTCATAGGACATTATAAAGAATAGTTTCTCGAAATATTTCGATTTAATTTCGGAAATTTATTTCGCCTTAACTGTCCCTCTCTAAAGTGTATTGAAAAAGAAGAATCTGTGTTCCTTGAAATAAAAAAATATTTTATCACAATTTTTAATTTCATACTTTATTTTTAGAAGAAAAAGTTATTATATATATATATATATATATATATAAATTAAATTTTCTGTGTGTGTGTTTGTATGTATGTATATATGCAATTTATGTATATTGCTATAACATTATAACGAACTACTATAATCAGAAAATTCCAAAGCATAAAAATACACAAGTCGATGAAGAAATGGCTTTTTGCATTTTTAACTTTTCGATTTTTTTTGTTTAATATGAAGCTACATGAAAAAATATCCTTCATAAAAATGGAAAACTCATTTTAATTCAGTTATTTATTTTATATTAATTGAAACAGTTTTCTGCAATTTCAAACGTTCTTCAGAAAGATGTTTCGTACACTTAATTTGTAATGAATTAACAAAATTTCTTCAGTTGGAAAAACTCATTTTAATTCAATTCTTTGTTTAATATTAACTGTATCAGTCTTCGTAAATTTCAAAAAGAAAGTGCAAGAATTTTCGTAATTCTTCATAAATTAAGTTTTGATTAAATTAAATGAGTCTAGATAATTCTTTATCTTACATCGAGGTTACCTCTGAATTTCAGGAACATAATGTACATAAATAATGCTCAAAGCTGTCAGTGTTACAAAACTCATGAAGCATTCAAGGATCTTTACAGATTATGTTACTGTCAGTCCGCCACGAGAACTCTCCTCGCCAAGTTCTCTCGTTAACGGCAGTCGATGTAGCAACTGCTTATGTTAACGAATTTCGGATAGGAGGAATCCGACGGATGTCGGGGTTTTATATTTTTCTTGATGCCAGTTGGCGGCGGTAAAAAGATCACATCATTAATGAATTTCTACCCATTGAAAATGGATTCCTTCTGCTATAACCAGTTGCTATAACGACTCACGTCGACGAGACAACTTGGGAATCAGACAAACAATAGTTTCTTTGCGATCTAAGAGCGTTTTCTTTTTATTTGTCTGAAAATATTAAGTTTACAAAAAGCGATATTAACAAATACTGAATAGAAAATAGAGATAATTACTGAACAAAAGACTGTTTAATGTTACAAAATAAAAGTTGGTATTAACAAATTTCAGCATGCAAATGTTAATTATCATTTAACATGAAAAATTTATCTTGCATTTTGCTAATCTACAAAAAGAGAATATTTGCGAAAGCATTTAAGAAATGTTTTCTTACGAAAAGAAGTGATCAATATTTTGTAAAAGAAAAATGTTTGGACACCAGATTGAAGGAAAACCATTTTAATTTATATAGCATTTTAAAACAGCTTTAGAAATTCATATGCCAAAAATAGTATTTTTTGACATTCTATGTACAAAAAGGTTAAGGTATAATAGAATTAGAAACATCAAATTTACTTTTATTTTCTCTGAAAACAAGCTTTAATCGAATGAAGAGCAAATAAATCAAATTTTATTTTTCAGTAATTTTTAATCGTACGTTTTAAAGTCTGAGTTAAGTCACAACATCATAATGTTAACAGGGATAATTAGGTGTATGTTGGCTTAAGCTAACATAAAACGCATCAATTTTTATTTGTTTACAAAAAGAAAACATAAGTTTAAAAAATCTTTTCAGGCTTAAGTGTAAGATCAAACTGAAAGAATCTTAATTCTCATGAAAGTACTTTCCCATTTCACCCCTTTTCCATGCAATTAAAAACAGCTTTTAACTAGGTCCTGCAAAGTAGGAAGCTTTTTTCACAACTATCTCTTTAATCCTTTATTCTAAAATCATAGAATGAAAGCAATATGGTAAAAATACTTAATGGACTATACCATTTCCTTTTTGCTTGTTCGAGTTGCAAAATTCCTCTAATTAATGCTAAGCCGACAGAAATGTTAAAAGGTTAATTGAGAGTCTAATTAGGTTCTGATACTCAGGACATCATGTGGTGGAAATACTTTCTTTTTCTGAAAAGTCTTTTGTAAATTAAATTAGAAATATGGATTGCTTTCGCTTATCATTTGTTCTTTGAGGGAAGAGTGCAAACAAATAATTACTGTTTAACAGTTCCATTCTTTTAAATAATGAGTTTAGTGAAAAAAATTCTTTATGTTTAAATAAACAGCCTTAGAGTAAAATACCTTCCTCAGAAAAATGTTTATTTTCATTGATTAATTAGAAATTCAAAAACGATTATGATTTGTAAATACAACTAAATTTTATTGAAACTTATAAAAATCAATTTATAATCATCCTATTTTCAATAATTATTTTATAATTATTCATTCCGTAAAGAAATAAATAATAAATTGATTACATATATTTTCATGAATTAATTTTGAATATTTTAAACATTGGAGCTTTCTATTTTCTCTCATGAAACTCATAAATCAAATTCTGAAATGCTGTTTACATTTGGGAAAGGAATTTGCAACAATATCGAATTGTATGATTTGTGAACAATTTTTTTTATTTATAAGTCAAAGGAAATACCTGCTTATGCTTCTGTTTAAATAAAAATTTACCTAAATGCTTATTGATTAAGTGCCAGCTAATTAGTAAGGATGCAATCAAAATAACACTTTTTTCAAATTTCTTGAAACTTTTAAGCAAAAGATTATAATCGTCCTATTTTTAATAATCCTCTCATAAATAACAATCATTTCGTAAACAACTAAATAATAAGTTACTCACACGCATTTTTATGAATTAATTTTGAATATTTGAGCCATTGGAATCCTAAATTTTCACGCTTAAGTCTAAATGAAATTTTGAAATTGTGTTTAAATTTGTAAACGAAATTTCCATCAAGGACTAATGTTTCCTTATGAATGTTAAAAATATTTATTTGTAAATTTGAGTTTATTTCTTATGTATATAAGAAGAAGGAAATACGTGTTTGTTTTGTTTGTCCGGATGAAAATCTCACTACATGGTAATCGTTCCAGGTGCATTCAAAGGACATTTTTTTATTTCATTTGTCTTTCGTAATTATATTTTAGATTTTCTTTCTCAATTTTATTCATATGATGTATCTTAATGAATATGAGTTGGTAGTATTTTTAAAGAAGATCTTTTTCTTTATTTTCTTAGTTAGATAATAGTTTTTAAAATTGGACTCATTTTATCAAGATAATAATAAGAATTCCATAGTCAATTGTTGAAAACTTCTGTATTGTCAAAGAATACTGCAGTTCAAAAATAGATCAAAGAAGCGAAATTGTACAATAATATAAAGATTAAAAAAAGTGAGAGGGATTTAAACACTGCCGCTTTATTCTTTTCGAGCGTGAATATGTTAAACCCAAAATAATGTTAATATTAATTTTTTCGATACATAAAATTTGGAATTCAGGATTTGAGTCTTTTCGTAAATGTGCAATGTTTAAAAGTTTTGCTTATTTTTATCTTTTCTTCACTTTTTAGATTTGCATTTATTTTACAGTGATCCTAATGCAGTATTTGTTGACGAGGACGAAGAATTAGAGGACAGAGATTCAACTAGATACAGTCCTGTAAGCTGGACGCAATATGACAGACTGCATCAAAGATATCTATTAATAGGTAAGTATCGGTTGATTTAATCGGAAATAAGTTAATTGACGTATCGTAAAATTAACCCTATGACTCCTAAACCGGCCGTAACCAGCCATGCAACTTCTATACTAGTGGGGCGGATTTCGACTGGTTACTGTTCCGAAAGAGGGGTGAAGGCAGTTGGGCGAGTGGTCATTAAGAGACTCCTTGGGGCAGAGATAAGAGATGAAAGGCCTTTCATTCACATCTTCCACTACCCTTAGTGAAGAGAAAAGGAGAAACGGGGCTTTACAGCTTTCGTAAAGAGTGTTAAGCACTGACTCGGACTGCGGGTAATTTGAGTTTAAAAATACATTTTCAAAACGACTTAAAACATAAAATTGCATCAGAACTTAATGATACAGCATTTAGAAAAGTGACATCAAAAAATGCAAAATAAAAATTAATTAGAAACTCAGAAGGTAAAGCAAATGTCTCAGATCTGATCATCTATTCTTGCAAGAAAACCAAATCAAAATGCAAGTATATATGAAAACTCTGAGATAAAGATAAGATATAATGCTCATTAAAACATACTTGTCTATCAATATGTAGCAATATCAATATCTTAAAAATGAAAGAAACATTCGCCCAAATATTTTATTTTATCAGAAACCTCACTGAAGATATAATTGCTAATCAAAAAGCTGATTACAGAAAGATTTCTTTGTAGTTAGTGCTATGATAGAAGACCAGACTTTAACTGCATTTCTGTTTTCAGGTTTGAAATCGAAAATGCGGGACCACTACCATTCTCATCGCCTATCCTTCTGGCTTCACTTAATTCCTTCCTTAAACAGACCGGGAGAAGGAAATCTCTCTTACGATCACCACATGTTGGATGACCACAATAATCTCCGCACGTACGACGGCAAAGTTCGTGACACACCTGGTGACATTTCGAAAGTGGTAACTGAAGAGGTTTTCTATCCGCCTCCCTTACCAATGCCAACTATTGCCCCCACTCCTCATTCCACTACTCAAATGCCGGAAGTGAGCACTCGCCAGAGTCAGATCGTCGTCAAGCTCAAGCATCCATCTGCTGAACTTGCAGAAGCAGACGGCAGTGCTGATAATGGGACATATGTGATTGAAGGTAGTGAACCTACTTCAGCCTCGGTCGAAAGGACTACTGTAGTTTCTTCTAGTGCTTTCGACATGGGTATATACTCTACAGCCCTTAGTGTAACCATTGCGGTTGGGTGCTCATTGCTCATTCTAAATGTGCTAATTTTCGCTGGTGTGTACTACCAGAGGGACCGGAATAGGATGGAACTAGCGTTACAAAAGGCTAACTTTCAGGTAAGTGGTCTATGAGTTTATTGAATTTCTTGAAATGTACAAGTTATTTCAGAACACTGCATTTTATAAGATGCTGATACATTAATACCGGTGACAGAACTATAGATTTAATATAAATTGAATGAATTTACTTTTATATCAGCAAAAGTATCTTGATTTTAATCGAGAGATTTGTTGGATTTGTTAGTATATGGATATCGTTATCGAAAGATTTCTCTTATTCTTATAATAAGAACTAGAACTGAGTTATCTCAGTTTCATTATTACTTTCAGTGTGTATACTGTGGTTGTTTCAATCTGTTAAAGCCGTACCATCTTTAAATATCACGAAATATTTATTTTTGAATGAAATCATATAGTATTACAATGCAATAACAAAATGGTAATTATTTTTTCACCACGGTATGCTCACCATCCTTAAAATTCATCTTACAGGAAACAATGGTGAAACTGATCAGAAAAGTTTGTGACGTTTTAAATTACTAAGGGATAAAGTGCTTCACATCCATCTATTTTGTTCTCATTCCATAGAATTATATAATGCAGTTCAAGATTTATATTAAACTTTTAATTGAGTAGACAAACTACTCAAATTTTGATGAAAATATGATGTCTGAACGCAGTGGTAAATTTATTTTAGGCTGAAAACCAAATCTAACCTTAGGGAATTGTTATAGTAAATAAAAGAAAATATCTCGTATCTGTTCTGAAGATTCAAAATATCACATAAATCCAACTAATATTATCTTTAATAAATATGTTATGTAATTCAGAGCTAAAAACGATTTTTATAATTTTATATAAACACATAATATAAACGTTTTTTTAACATTGGTGTGTAGCATGTATCGTGTATTTAAGCATAACTATCCAATTAGAAACCAAATTTAGTATAACTTAAAATAAAACCAGATACAGAACATTCAGATTCCTTAATGTTTGGTTCAAATTATAAAAAAATATAGAAAATGCAATTAAACTCTTTTTTCACAATGAAATGGAATATTATTTTTTAAGAAATGTTTATAAAAAATTATTGAGTTTTAAGAATTTTTTTCTTTTACAATGGTAACTAAGTCTAATTTTAAACCGTATTCTTTCTATTCGCAATAAAAATAATCTCTATATTTCCTTCTGAAATTAAAAATTCAGAATGTAAATAACACAAATGCTGTCTCAGAAATATTAGAGCGAAAATCTGGCTTCTGATAATAGGAATTTTCATAAAAATAAATAGATAAGTAAATAACATTGTTCTACACTAAATCAAGTTTTCACACTTGTTAATCATAAATAAAAATACCATTCTTCAGTCTCTTAAGCTGTTTTGTACTCGTAAATTATTTTCCCTTGAATCTAAATTCTTATGTAATCGTAAATAAGAATTCATATTGTTAGAAAATATTCCGTTCTTGCAAACCTGACGGTAGAATGGGAATTAAAAGAAACAACAAAGGCTAAGATTGAAGTGTTTACGAGAATGCCAAAGTTATGCTCCCTCGAAAGCACTTAAGACACAAACAAGTATTTTTCTTTGAGTTTTTCAGAGTAAAAAGCAAACATAATTTTTTTTCTCGTATGGAATTTGTGTGTAAAGACGAAGAAGGTTTGCAATAGCATTAATCTGAATTACAAATTCCAATGTCTTATTTCGCACAAGGATAACAAAATTTCTTATTTATGTGCTGCGATCTTTTATTTTATGTGTTCTGATAAAACAAAAATACCTGGAGAATTTACTTTGTAAAATTTCCATATATGAAATCTATTGGTGTGATTTATTTTACAGTTACAAAATGTCATACCACGAAAATTAATATTAAATCTTATAATTAATCCATAACGTACTTTTATTAAATTCAAAGTTAATTTTAAGTAAGGTGGGATAAAGAACTACACGGGGCATCTTGGTACTTACTCATATTTGTATTTTTTAAAATTTGGATATTAAGAATTTCCAAACCGCGTAATGGCAACCTTGTAACTCTAAAACAACGGCCAGGTCGTCGGGCTCATTAGTACAGATGGAAATAGAGGTCACTAATAAAAGGAATAAATTTTGCTGCTTACTATTCGATTTAAAATATAAACTAATTACAATTAAAATACATTAAGTATTCAACTGAGTACAAAAAATTTATGTTTAGTTTCACCTTTTGTTGAAAATAAGGAAGTTGTATGGAGTGCCCAGATTCCCCGTTTCCCTAACTGGTTTGGAGCAATTTGGTACTAATATACTTTATGGAAAGGCTCAATAAAAAGCATAAAAATTTGAATGACCTCGGATGTGCTGTTAAAATTATTATAAAAATTTTCACACCCAAAATTCAACCAGAGAGGATCAAGGGACTTGAAACTCACATTTATTTATTATTGAACATGACATACTCCGCGTGTACCACAAATGTACAACACAAAGCTTGCAGAAGTAAGTATATAAAACATTTAAGCGTTTGAAAGACAATTCTTTACACACAAAAAAATAAAATAAAAAAGTAAAGAAGAGAAGTAAAAGGAGGAATAAAAACAAATAACGCAAAATAATGAAATGGAGTAGATTTAACAGAGTGAAAAATAATAATGACAATAAAATAATAATAACAAAAAATCGTACTGAACTTCATCAAGATATCAAAATCAAAAATTTCAATAATCAAGGAATCAAAATTATACAGAAGTAAAAGGTACAAAATACCTTCCTTGTAAAAAAGAAAGAAAAATATATAAAAAAAGTTGGAAGATACATAAAAAAAAGCAGAGAAGAAGAAAACAAGCATCATTATAGGCAATATTAAGCAAAACGGTTTTACAAAAGGTGCATAATTTTTTCTAATATCAATACAAAATCATCATTTATAATTACAAGTGTGAAGAAATTCTGTGAAAGAAAGGAATAAAGAAAGAAACACACATTTGTCCTGATATTTTTAATCAAACAATCGATAATCAGGCTAAGTAACTTAAGCTCCTTTCGCTCACTTCCAACGTCTAAGAGCAACTTAAGAGTTGGTGGATTTAGTCGTGTAAAGAACGACTGAGGATAACTCTTGTAAAGTAGGAAAGAGTAAATCCAAGGAAAAAATAGCAGATGATGATTTTTTCAAACCGATAAATGAAGATTTTAACGAGGGGCGCCTTGTACATTGGGACTGCGGTAATGCAGCACACCCAACATTTTCCATCGTGTAAATTTATTTTATTTCGCATTTAATATTTAAATCTATGAACAATGTAACGCAATTTTACATTGAACGTTTTCGATCTTCAAATAAGCCGCTAGGGAAACTCAGGCAGAAAACTAACCTTATTGTAAGGTCTTAGCCCAGTGATAGTGGGGTATAATTAGATATCACAAGACACAGCAATAAAGGATATTAATTTTAATTAAGACTTCTTGGTTAATGGACTTTTTACAAAAGATGTACAAAACTAATATCATTTATAAAATCTGTATAACTCAGGATGAGATAGCGAGAGTCAAATTCAAAAGTTATAAACTGGAATCAATCGCAATTTAACTGTGAGTCTACTCGTAAGAAAACTGATAAAGTTCAGTAAAGTTCAACTCCAGGCGAGTTCAAAGTCCGATGACCGGAAATAGGAATTTGAGGGATTCTACCGCTCAAACGTTGGTAAAGCTTCCAAAAGTTATGTGGCTTATCAAGATTGATAATTTGCAGTGAGGTATTGCGCGCTCACTTTCGAGGATAATTCAGAAGAATTCGAAGATGCTTTCCAGGTCTCTAAGAGCTTATTCAGCCAAGGGTTGACTATCGGTTTCCACGGGACTAGGCGCCTGAACAAGTACATAATCTCGAGCTGAGATCTGACTTCAAAATCACCGCTTACGAGAATCGAGATTCCAATCGGAATCAGACTCCGAATTCAATCTCGTCTCAATCTCCTCTTCTCGAGTCTTCGAGTCCTCGTTGTTGAGTCCTCTAGTTCAGTCCTCCTCTTTTCTTCCAAATTCCATCTTAAAAACTCCTTTGACCATGCCCTCTGAGGCGTGGCCGAAAGGTTAAGTCTCCATGATTTGTCCGGGTGACGAACAATTTAACCAACCACAAACATGCGCTCCCCTTACCGTTTCATCATTGGAAAGAGCTACAATGTAATGAGTTCTCTTTGACGGTCAACATGGGTGATCTTTTCAACGGTCACTCGGCGCGGTCCATTCAAACCCCTCCGGGTTATGTAATGCAGTGTCGTTTTTACGACATCGCGGCTTCCTTTCTCCTCTCGCTTTCGGCGAGTTCTTGGGGGGGTCCGGTCTCGTGGGAATTTGCTATCTTAATTTTTCACTACTCGAAGATGATGCTCAAAGGAGAAAGTAACTTAAAGTAAAGGAGAACTGAGGATCGTTCCAGCACCGAATTCAACCTGCGTAGTTACAGAGCGCAGGCTTTCCCTTCCTTTCCTACTACGTTAATAAGCTGAAGGGGAACTGTCGAGTTCGGCAGCATCAGTTGAGCTAGAAGCAGAGTTTCAAGCATTTTACCACAGAGGAAAATGTTTTCGCGAGCTAAAACTTTGAAAATAAGTAGGAAAATTAAAGATAAACAAAATGTAATTCAAAAGTTTTTTTTACGGTATTTAAATATGAATGAAACTTCTTGCAACCCAAAGGATTTTTTCGATAATTTTTAGTTATAAATGGTGATGATATACATATGAGAAATTTTCCGAGATACAAGATTCTCAAAATTTCAGTTTAACAAATTTCGAGTTTAAATTTTTTTATTAAATTTAATTTGTTAAAATGCTTATATATTAGAAGAGAAAAATGCTATAAGTTTATTCTTTAAATATAAAATTACTCAAAGTTAATGAGAAAAAGACACAGAATGCAAGTGGTACAAATATGCATTATGAACAGTGAAGGATTAAAAGATAGAGCACCCTCAAAATAACATAACACGAGCCGCCACTGATTTTAGCACATTATCACCCGCAAATATTGTCAGGAGTAACAAATAATCAAGAATTAATTATAAGGAACAAAACATAGCAGAAAAAGGGGAATGCAATCAGTGAAAATATATTTATGCCAGATGATTTTGTATGCCTATATAAGCATCTACATGGAAGCTCACAATATAAGTTTTAAAACGCATCATATTAAAGACATGCCGCAATAAAAGACAATTAAAATATCTGACTCATATTTAGTCTATTGCTGAGGTAGAGATTAGCATTTTTAGAAATTACACCAGCACTTTAATATTGTTAAATTACAGTTGAACATTCCAGATACTGAAAAAAAATTAACTTTTATATTTCTAAATTATAGGAAGAGGTACAGAGGCACATGTATTTTGCTTTTGAATAACCATTTTCCATATATTTCATTTTTAAGTAATTTATTTTCCTCTTTTTTCTGGCAGACAATTTTATTAAGCCATCTCTACATATATTATAATCTTTTTTTTTAATTAAATTCCATCTAGTGTCAATTGCAAGCAATTTTATATTCTTCTTTTTGTCTGTCTTAATTTTTTTTCTGAGTATGGCAATTAAAATATTTGTTAAAAATAAAAATATGGAATGAAGTGTTTTAAAATAGAAGTCAGTTTGAAATAAAAGTTAAAGAGAAATTATTGCTTCTCCATTTTGTATCCCCTCAGAGGTACCCATTTACCCCATGAGACATGGAACTGAGTGCTGTGATTGCATGTCTATTAATAATTTTTTGCAATTAAAAAACTTTACATTCAAGACTTTTAATAAACGAATATAGAGGGTAATATCTAATTAACATTTTAATACTTTGCAATATTACAAAATGAAGAGAATAGATAGCAAAATCATTCAAACTCGAAATAATTTTTTGATGTTGCCCCCCACTTACACCTCTTTATCTTAGTTTTTATTTGCAATGAGAACGGACAAATCATTGAAAAACTAAATTTTCAAAAGAATTAACTTAAATAATGTTTCATCAAACTAAACAATAAACAAAATATATCTTTATATTGAATGTGCTTAGACAACACACATATTATAAATTCAGTAACTATTGAAGAAGTAGAAGAGCAGGAAGAACTAAGAATTTCCTAGTAAAATATCACTTTTAAAGCAATCGAAAATATTTTTCCTATCACTGTGTGTGATTTTAACTATTCCTAGAAATAGTTATAATATTTAATAGAAAACGTATTTCACTTGAATTAAAAGAAGGTTCAAAACAAAAATTACCGCAAATGAGATAAGTTACTTTTTCTCTTTTAGGGCATAACTTTTTATGCCTTTTAAGCTAAACTTACCATGAATTTTAAAAGCTGTATTTGAAATAAATTGACATGCTAATTTTATAATCCCATATTGATTTATTTCTGCTTTATTTATTTATTCTTTATTGATATTTCTCGCATTCACATATTTGTTACACAGGTGCTGGAATTTTTGATGTTCTAGGAATTCACATTAAATTTTGTTTTTGGAGAAAGAACAGATATATATATATATATATATATATATATAACTTTATTTTTTTATTTGGTCACGTGACTGTATTAGAAATCAATATGGAAATTATCCCCTAAGTAGGAAGAAAGGTTTTTATAAGAGAAATTTATAATTCAAAAAATAAATAGAATAAAAATAATCGTTTATTATATAATAAGCGATATCTTTTAACGAACCATCTTAAATCAACTTTTCAGAGCTATCCCTATTAGCACAAGATGCCCAACAATATACATATGATATCTTTACGATGTTGTTCGGCATTCAGAATATTGTAGCAACAGTCTGGAGGTATCGTAAAATATCTTGTGTTAATAGGGATGAGTCATCACTTAAATCATAAAACAGAAGAAGGAGGATAATATATTTAAGGGTTTTAATTTTATGTATTTAAAATAATGCCTTACTGAGCAATAATAATTCATTGTGTGATATTTTCTCCATTAAGCCTCATTTTTGTTTTAAGATTAGAAAATGCTTTTTATTTTCTGAGAAATAGCATTTCTGTTCAGAGCTGAACACCTATCGCTGATATTGGCAATTTCATGAGCGAGATGTATTCAGAATAAATCAAATTATGAATAAGATCACATACTATGTTAATGAGAAAACAGAGAAATAAAAGTAAAAAAGATATAATGTTAAGGAAGATGATGAATGAAGAAATTTAAATTTCAAATTACTTAAAATGGTCCAAAATTTCAGGCATCTGCGTTCTTGTGTCACAGTATCAGGATCTTTGCTAAGGATTTATAAGTAGAGAAGGGGGTCACTGTGCTTGTAAACCTATTTTAGTGATAATCAAACTTATATAAATCTTCGTAATAATCATATGTGAATCTTTTTTTAATAATTATGATGTGGAAGACGGAAGATGAGCATAGATATGGGGGCGGGTGCACAGAATAAACCCAACAAATGAGATCCACGTGTATTCAGCAGTTTACAAACTGATATCAATATTTACGTAATTTTCATTTAAGCCAATACAGTTTACGCGTGTTGAGAAAATGCCAATGCATATCAGTAACTTCCTGAGATTAAATAAAGCCATTACATTTTTCTGATGGTTTTCTAATATCCCAGTAGCGAATAACATACATTTATCATCGCCACTAATTCAATGACCAACATTTCACAAGGCCCATGAAATTTACTAAACAATACTTGGAATTTCAAAGTCCCTTGCCCAAAGTTCTCTTAAGGCAAATACTTTTACTCTCTTACAAAAGGAAATTTAAAATAGTTTCTCTAATAAAGCAAGGTGAAAGAACTATGTATGAATGCATCGAACAATGCATAGCTGAACAAAATAAATCAGTTATTTAAATCAGTTTTAATATATTTCATTTGAAAGGTGCATAAAATTCTCCTTTATTAGATTCTTACTTACAGAAGGTATTTTTGGAATTGATTCTTGGCGTGCTGTGAAATTTAAAAAACTATTATAACAAAGCTCTAAAAACATTTTTAGCATTTTCTAAATTTTTACATGTAGTTCGGAATTTCACTATTCATTTCATTTTAAAAGCCAGTATATTCCGTAATTCTTTTTAAAAGGATTCTGAAACACATTTATCTTTTTATTCGTGTTCTGAAACTATTCTACGGCGTCTAATAATGAACCAATTTCCTTTCAAATGCAAATAATCCACTGAAAAGCCATCGGAGATTTAATAACACTAATGAGAAAGAATTGCGTTTATGGCATGAAATTAATGTCACGGAGCATTTTTATTGAAAACGAATGAAATTAATAAAATTATGCATGTGACAGGACGCAAGATAAGGAAATATTCTGCTATGCTAAAAATCTGTCTCGTGTGATGTTATGTACTTTACAAAAATATCAGTCATCGGATTTAAAGAAAATGATTAAATATTCTTTTAATATTTTTATCACATTTCATTACATGCAATTATATATTTTCTTTTGAAAATTTTAATGATTTAAAGAATTAAAATTGTTGATTTGGATTTTATTATATGAATTATATGTTCAAACTTATTCAGCAATGTCAGCCATTATTTATTTAATTAAAAATTTAAATATATTTGATCAATATATCAATCAAATATATTTCATGAAATATATTTGATTGTTATAGCAATATTTCATGCCAAAATGGAAAAAATTTAAGACTAAAGATACTAAAAAATTCTGAATTTCTACAATGCCTTAATTTGAATAGCTGTGATATTAAATAAGAAAAATACATTTATGTTTTGAATTTCTAAATTTTATATTTAATATTTTTTATAATTTGTTAATATTCGTTCGCATGTTCGTAAATACAACATCCATGTAAAAATATAGCAATCGTCTTATTTGTCAACGTAAAAAAAGTTAGATAAATAAATAAATATTAATGATTCACTTGTATTCCTAGATTAATATTCATCTTTTCAGAGCGTTTCCTTCTTTTAGCAGTTTTATTTTATGTTTAATAATTAGTTTTAAATGTTTAACCAATTTCAATATTCAGATCTTTTTAGTGATATCAAAATTATTTTTTGTTATTTATTCACTGTTAAATGTAATGTCTGTTCATCGTCATTTTTATTTTCTTTTTCAATACTATTTAAATTTTCGGTTAATCTGATGAATTCACCTAATAAACTAGTAGTTTTGTGAACAGTAGATCTCAATTTAAAAAAATTATAAATATAAGACCTCTTAAAGCTTTAGCCATTTTTTCCGAATGCGAATGAATTACACAAGTCTCTACTCTTTAACGTATGCACAAAATTAAAATTAAATGCCTGCTTTTACCAGTAATGGCAAAATTACAATTAAATGTTTCACTATTACCAAAATGACTCAAATATTTTAATCGTGCCAAACTCGCCATCAACTGGCCAAAGATTGAAAATGTTAAAAATGCTTTTATCTCGAAATGGAATTAAAAAATAAAATTCCTTACACTTACGCCGTTTTTAATGACTTCAAGGTACATCCTTCTCAAATTTGATGAATATCGAACAACGCGTTTGGTGGTGTCTGCAAAAGAAACAAATTTACAGATAAACAGTCGAAATGCGGAGAAATCGAGTTATAACGGGATATGGCTTCGTTATCTCATCTATGGTGTATTAAAAAATTCGAAATTCCATTTATTTAATATTCTTAGCATTTGTAAATTTTAATTACCTTTATTTATGATTTAATAATGTTTGTCTTTGCTACTAAGCGTATGAAAATTAATTCAATTATCGAAAGCAGATTTCTCATTTATGTATGTAGGTTTTTTTCTGTTTGATTCATTATCTTTAACTGCATTTCCTTTGATTTTCATTTTTCTTTTGAATTCTTATATTAATAAATACTATCTAGATAATTATATAACGGAAGTTTTTAGCGAAAACCTATTTAACTCTAATGATTCCCTTGTTGAACTATTCTATGTGAAATGCATAAGAATAAAATTCAATATAAGTAGAACAGTATCTAGCTATGAAATTCTGAACAGCCAAGACTCAATCTTGAAAATATATAAAAAAATCCGAAAGTTACATCTTCTAAAAGAAATTTAATACTACTTCGGATCCAACAAGAGTTTAATGGAAAGAAAAGAAATTCGGCATGGTGTAAAAGACAAGAAGTTGATTTATCTATAAAAAGAAGATGCCTACTGTTCTTTATTTCCAGGTACAGAATAAAAAGCAGAGTTTTAATGTTAATTTTTAACTTAACGGAACTTGAAAATTCCGTAATTCAGCTACTTAATATAAATATTGAAGTATTGATACTGAATATTCTTAGACCAAAACGTAGTTTCGTGTTTAATAAAAGATGGCTGCTGCTATTTTTTCCAGGTACAGAATGAAAAGTACACTAAAGAGCCAGAAAAACTGGTACAGGCGTGAGTTTCCAAATAACGGGGGTATGCAACTGATCATCGTAACCCGATGCGGTCGGCAACGCCTATATAAGACAACAGATGTCTGTCAAATGTATTAGATCGGTCCCTGCTTTTGCAATGGCAGGTTATCAAGATTTAAGTGACTTTCAACATGGCGTTATAAAAGGCACACGAGAGATGGGACATAGCATCTCCGAAGTAGCGATGAAATTTGGATTTTCGCGTACAACCATTTCACGAATATACCGTGAATATCGGATATCCGGTAAAACATCAAATTTCCGCCAACGGTGAGGTCGGAAAAATACCTTGAAAGGACTGGATCATTGACGTCAGATGCGAATCCTTAAACGAGATAGACGAGGAACACTTCCTCATATTTCCGCGGATTTCAATGATGGGGCATCTACAAATATAAGCGTGCGAACTGTTCAACGGACCGTCATTAATATGGGCTATCAGAGCCGAAGGCCCACTCGTGTACCTTTGCTGACTGCACGGCACAAAGCTTTACTCCTCTCCTGGGTCCTACAACACTACCATTGGACTGTTGATGACTGGAAACACGTTGCCTGGTCTGACGAGTCTCGCTTTCAATTGTATCGAACGGATGCACGAGTATGGAGACGACATCATTGATCCATAGACCCTGTTTGTCAACAGGAGACTGTTCAATATGGTGGAGCCTCTGTGATGGTATGGGACGTGTGCAGTTGGCGTGATATGGGACCCCTGATACGTCTAGAGACGACTCTGACAGGTGACAGGTACTTAAGCATCCTGCCCGATCACCTAAACTCATTCATGTCCATTGTGCATTCCGACGGATTTGGATAATTCCAGCAGGACAATGCGACACCCCACGCGTCGAGAGATGCTACCAAGCAGCTCCAGGAGCACTCTTCTGACTTTAGACACTTCCAATGGCCACCTAAATTCCCCAGAGATGAACATTATTGATGATATCCGGGATGCCTTGCTACATGCTGTTGAGAATAGATCTCCACCACCTCGTCTCTCCTATGGATTTGTGGACTGTCCTGAAGGATGAATGGTGTGAATTTCCTCGAAGATACCTCAGGCATTAGTCAAGTCCATGCCACATCGTTTTGCGGCACTTCTGTGTGTTCCTGGGAGCCCTACACGATATTAGGCAGGTTTACCAGCTTTTCTGGCTCTTCAGTGTAAAATATAAGTGAAAATTTTTAGCTTAAGAGTACTTGAAGTTACCTTAATTGAGCTATTTAATTTAAATACTCAAGGATTGATATTGAATATTCACAGATTGTTACCAGAAAAGTATTTTATTTAGATTATTCGTTACTACTTTATAGAAAAATTGCAAAATGCTATTTTCAAGATAAAAGTTGATACAATTAGTTTTATTAATAAATTCTTTTACCGTTATTCTTTAATTTGATTGATAATAATGTTAATTTTTTGTTTTAATAGAAAGCCTGTTTTCAGTTTAAAGTTTCGAATGAAATCTTAAAAATATGATAACAAATATGCCATTCAGTATGTACCTTAGTTATATAAGATATGCAGTCAGCTGTAATAGACGAAGAAAAATGAACCCTTATAAAGAAAACTCAGTGCATATAAGTAATTTAAAATTGACCTGTATGTGCTCTGAGGAGAAAATATTTATCCATTTTAAGAATAAAAATATTTGCAAACAAATAGTAATAAATATACTCCATTTTCTAAGATCCTTTGTTATTTAAATTTTTCATATTTAAGAATATTTTTTAAGTTGCTATTCTCATGCAAAGACAAATCTTTTAGCTGGAAGATATTCAACACGAAGATATTTGTCCACTTTCCGTGGTTCTTTTCATTCAATAAAATGGAAACTAAGAATTTTTATTGAGTTTAAAATCAGCCCTGCAAACATTAAAATCCATTGCTTCTATACATCTGCGTCCTCAATTTCCTTTTTAGATACACTCACGAGATTATGTAAATTGATACCCTTGGATTTTTTGTGCAATAGATCTTCTACCAGTTTCTCATTTAAATGTGAAGCATCTCCTATAATATGCAAATATTTTTAAACAGTTCTTTTGAACAATAATTAATTTCTTCCCTTCTTTTATTTTCAAAATACCTGCTCATTTTTATATTAAAACAACGGTGACTTCTAGAAATGGGAATATGCTTCCTGGAAAATTTTACTAGATTGGATGTTTATTTAAGCTTAAGTTTTCTTGCAAGCGATTAGGGAGATGAGGTTTATATCACAAATATATCTTAACCTCCCTTAAAAATTGTGTGTTTCAGAAGCAATCCCGTTTCATTAACTTTTGTTTTGAGCTGAATGAATATCATATTTTCTTTCGAGCTAAACGAATCTCCTAAAACTTTCACCTCAATATCTCATCTTTGGCAGAAACAACTCCATAGCTCAGAAATAATTTGTGCAATTCAGATTTTTATAGAAAATATTTACTAATAAATAACTTCCAGTCACTTCAGAATATAATTGAAAATAATTTAGCTTTTCATTTTTAGAGAATCTTTGAGGTGCTTTTTCTACTGATTCATTTCTTTCATTTGTTTTATTATCTGAAAATGTTGAAAACTCGTCTCAGTGGCGTGGTGAGGATAAGTGACACCTGGGGTATGCTGTGGTTTTAGTCCCCATCAGTGACACTGGAAGTGTAAATGACAACGAACGCAACATATAATGTTTCCCATTCTGCATCATATGTGGCATTCAAATGTGCAGAATACGCTAATATTTTGACTCCGAGGATTGACATTCCCAGCGTCTATGAGACCCTTACTCTCTTCATCACTAAACTGCTCGAAACGTATGAGTTAGTGACACCATTCCCTGCCTATTGCGTATGCATTAAATTAAGTATTAATCACCTATTCTATCGTTTATTCCAAACTTTAACGATGAACTGAAACAATCGTCAGGCCATTCATTAAAAAAGTAGGACTTGATCCAATACGTGCATTCGGGGACGAAAATACGTTGCTTCGTACTTTTTCTCAGCTGACTCTTTTATAGATTGGGGAATGCATCAATTCGTTTAAAATTGCCTCAGGTGTTATGTCTGCCTCTGACGGTTTGTTTTCATGACGCTATTTATAGTGACCTCCTTCCTTGCTGAAAATACGAAAGAGAAAGTTAAAAAGAAGGCTCTAGCCTGAGGTCAGGCTTTAATACTTTTCCCCTCAGTTCTTTGACCCCTTAAGCTTCGTCATCCTATACAGGATGATGAAGCTTAAGGGGCATCAAGTTCGGCCACTCACCCATCCCTCTCCGACAGAAATGAAAGGTGCTTTGCGTTGAGTTTATAAGGTTTTAAAAGAAAGACTTTTGATCTTGAATGATTTGAAATATAATAAAAACCATTACATGACCACACAATTTAAAAAATAGATAATTTATTTAAGCGAAAGGCAAACTCAGCGTTAAAATATTTCGATATCTTGAGGCTAATATGTTTTCAACAGCGAGTTTAGATGAGATTTATGAACGTGCCGTTTCAAAGCAACGCCAGAGCTGTTTCAGGACTGACTTCGTAATTTTGAATCGAAATCAGATGACGAGGAAGATGCATGAGTTGACACCCCCTTCTGCAAGATTCCGCAACACACCAGTGCCTCAATTCTAAAAACCTGTTGCCACGTAGTCAATGCTCTAACGGCTGTTTGGATTCTTTTGGGGAAAGGGGACTACTTTTTGACTTTGATTTAATTTTTATACTACAAAATTTTAATCCTTATCCTCCCCCTTTGGCCGTTTTCATCCTGTATAGGACTTAAAAGTAATTTTTAACATGCGCAGCTTTTACTCAAAAAACATTCTGTAGTTGATGAAGAGATATCTCGGGTATGCGGAACGTGGATTGTTTAATTCAATGTCTTGTATAGTTTTTATTTGCGTTTTGTGTGTCGTTTGATGTGTAATGTTTTTGTTTTTATAATGTGGAGTTTCAATCTTTGACTTATTTATATATCTGATTTATACTGCTTTTTCTGTGTTTATTTGTTTGTTTCTTTTTCAAGACTTATATTTTTTTATATAATTTTACTGTTCCTTGCTTGCCCGAGCTGTTCTTAAATTTATTGCGATAGGGATGTTTTATATTTTTATGAAAGAGCCTTCATTTTGTCATTCTTTATTTTGTGAGTGTCATTCTCCACACTTGGGGTTTGAGTACATGTGAATCAAGCTATTTTCTCCCCACCAAGGTGGGTCGAACAATGTTTATACTCCCGGCTCTCTTATATTTAACAGTTCTGCCCCTGTTCGGGCAATGACTGTATCATTTTACTGTACCTAATAAATCCCGTCCTCCATATGCTGATGGGGTGACTGGGGATACCCTTCTTGGATGGTCTGAGCCAGTGTGGATAGTTTTGCACCACATCAGTGGGAGCATTTTTGACCCCCTACGGGTGATTTAACGTGCTGCATGACCAATACAATACATTAATTATTTTAATTGTGAGGACTTCATTTTAATTTTGCGGCGTCGCAATAAAATAAATTTTAAAAATAAATGACAACTATAAGGTCATAAATGGTAAAAATGGATGTTGATAGGCACAGCTTAGTAAACTGCTGTCTCTTCTTCTGATTATGATTCTTTACTCAATGATTTAATAAAAATTAAATCGTTACATACAGTGATTTCAATTGAAACACGAAGTTTGTCCGAATATTTGAACTTGAAATTTTTCTGTCAAGTAAACATTTGTGTATAATAATTCTAACATTTATGTGTGTATACTTAAAATAACAGGATACTATTTTTAAAAGAATATTTGTCTGATTTCTCATAAGATTTTTATTTTCTTATCAATTAAGAAAGTTTATAGTCTTCCGGATAATAATGTTCTTTTTTCAATCACATCTAATTTTTGTTGAATTTTCTCCCCACAAATAATTACTCAATAAAAAAATCGAGTGAATAGAATTTTACGAAATGATTTTTTTGATGTTTCAACTTATATATTGAATTGAAATTTATTTCCAAATTATAAATCAAATAATATTGGCCATTATTTATCTATATCAAATTAATAATGCAAATATATACATATATCAAAGTAAGTGATATTGTGTATTAAGTTCCCTGAAAAGTTAATTCTACTCATAATATTTTTATTTATTTTGAGACATGTTTGAAGATTGAATCCGTTATTTTTTTTAATTTTTAAAAAATAATAATCATATTTATTAGTTATATTTTATCATTCGGCGCTCTATTTAACCCGTTAACACCAAACGTCCTATTTACAGGACAATTACATTTAACTTTGTTGGCTGAACCGAATGCATTGCATTGATTCTTTTCTGATTTGTCTATGAAGTCAACAGGTATTACCAAACTCCTAAACAGTTTTTAACACGCAAATACAACCAGTTAGCCAGATTTTGAAGTCTGAATGACATCATTTTTATTTTTTATATTTTGCTATATTTTAAGATCTTTAATATTTATGTAAAAAGCTAGATTTTAAATTTTTTTCTTCCTATTTTAAAACTGTAGTGATTACAATTCACTATCCTCTCCTTTTTACGGTAGGTGGAGCTACTAGAGCCATCCGGGTTTTTCCCATGATGCCTCTCTCTCTTCTTCTTCTGTGTACTTGTCTTGTGTTGTTGTTCTCTGTTTTGCGTCTTGTGCCTTTTAATGTACTGTGTCGTAGAACTTAGCCATCTAATAAAAATGGTTTCTGAAATTGAAATAATTCTTCAACAGCGGCATTCCATATAAACATGAGTCTCTTCCCTCTACAATACATTTGTTTCTAAAAAATTAGAAAAAAAATCTCCGACTTTTTTCTCCGAATTTAATTTCCCTTCCCAGTTAACTTTATCTTTGTTGTTTTAAAGCTAATTTAATAGAAATTTATTGAAATCTGGGTTTAAAATTGATTTGGGTGTTAATGGGCTGATGAGCATTGGATGTCAACAGAAATTTGAGATGTACAATATCAAGGGAAAATATCTAAATCGAGTACACAAGGATAATTTTATGTATGATCAATAATTTAAATTTCATTATATTAGGCTACATTTTTCTGTAAAGCAACTCGCAATAATGGATCTAATATTTTAAACAATGCGCTTTTACAAGTTTGACTCGAAATTTCGTCTTAAAGGAGTCAAATAATAAATAACCATCCAAAAATAAATGGAGGGCAGTCATTAATTTTATAAAACTCGAAAACAAGCTCTGAGACAACTTGAGTCAGCTTAAAGTTAGTTATGTTAGTGTATTTGCAACAAATATAAATCACTGTAAGAATAATATTTTATTCCGTCAGAAACTATTATAACTTTTCTGTCCGTAAATCACAACGTAGTTTGATGTGATAAATTGTGAAAAGTACGGACAAACTATTTTGATCTAAGAGACTTTTAATAAATTTACTTAAACTATTATTCAAAACTTACGCACATATTAATTGTTCATAAATATAGTATACATACTTGTAGCCTAATATTTTGCCACTAAATATTCGTAATAAATATCTAGGATTACAAAAGACATTAAATTTTTACATATATTAGATCTATAAAAAAGACCAATAATTTGTTAAATGGAAATATTCAACATAAGACTTATCCATACTTTTGCAAAATAGTTAAATTTTTCCTTTTGAAATACTCTAGCTTTTAAAATGGCTTATGTGCAGGCTTTATTACAGACACCAAATGTAAATGAAAACATATTTACACATGAAGTTCAGTTTCAGTGTACTTCATTGTAACATTGCAAGTCATTTTTCATATCATTGATGGTTAAGTTGCAATTCTGCTCTCTAAGTAATGGAACTAAGTAAGTTTAAGTGCACACAAAGGAGCTTCCCCTGCCCCGCCTAGGCATGTGGTGTCGTTCAATAACAAGCGTCACGACAGCAGCCGGGAACTTAGTCGGAGTCCTAGTAGCCATCACAGGCCATGAATCAACCTCTCCTTAAGGAGGTACAGCCCGTCATCGGAGTGGAGGCATTTCAACCCCAGGGGAAGCGAGACTCCGCTTTGTTATCCTGCGGCTTCTCAAACACGTGCGAGTGATGCCTCCAGGGGAATGTTTAGGTGCATTTATTTATCAGTCTGTAACTTACTGTAATAAAATATCCATAATAGATTTCATTTTCAAATAAACAGATTATCATAAAGTATCAAGCAATTATTTCCTGAAATGAAAGCAAAACGGTAATAAGTTTGACAGTATTAATGTTTTATGTTTTTTCCTCTTATTTCAGTAATTTTTCTGTCCTAGTAAGACTAATTTTGTTTGTAAGAGTGCTTTAAATTTCAAACATAATTATGCTTACCTAATATGTGAAATTAGTAACTATCATGTAGCATAAAAATGTGACAGGAAGCGATCATGGCTGCTGAAACAATAAGTTAAAGCATAACATTTCTACGATAACAGTTTCTACTGTTTGAAAGCATTTTGAATAAACATTTACTTATAAAAAAATGAAAGCACTGAGTCATGCAAATGAAAATGCATTAGTTTCTTGCATTGTGGAACGATAATTTGAAAAGGAAACATGTTCATCTCCGTGCTTAACAATGTACACGCACTTCTAATTAAAACAATTTGTTTCAGTAACATATGCGCAAAACTCAAAAATCGAAACTTGCTTCAATACATGGCAACATCCACGATAATCAATTATCATTACGAATGCTTATAGGCGAACAATCTGAAAAGTAAACATCACGCTCCAGCTAATATTTGCATATAAATACCAGATTACTAGTTCTGTTGTAGAATGGTCAATAAATGCTAAATAGCAAGAATGAGAAACATCGAATTATTATATATAGATGCATATATTTAAACTGATCGAGGAAACAGAAACCTGCATGTACCTTTATCACAAATATTAGGATATACGAAAGAAGCGTGCGACATGGTTTCTTTAAAAATATTTTTTAAATTGGGAAATACTAAGAT